>JAODAL010083410.1:0-11262 GCA_025379985.1 Phyllomedusa bahiana
GACATAAAAACAGCAGCCAACTGATTACGGGGATTTCCCTAAGTATTGAGTTGTCTTCCCTCTCAATAGCGGGGAAAAAGGGCTCCCCTTTTTGGGACCGTACGAGGTCCAATAGGGGGAGAGCAGAAGTCTTCCCTTTTGCCGGATGCTGACTTTTCCCGGCGCACTAGCCAGGCAAAAAGCATGCTGCGGCCACTCACAAGGGCCCCGGGGGCCCTGCCCCATTTCCATGTATACTGCCACTGCTGGGGGTCATCTGCCTCGTCTTCCTCTCTCCATCCACCTCCTCCAGCTGCCCCTGCTCCTCCCCCCTCTTGTCACCTGGTAAAAAATCCACTCATTTCCCAACAGTGCTTCTGCTCCAAAATCCTCCTCCGCCCCCCTCCTTTCATCCCCACCGGACCCATTGGCCACGATATGTATCCACGTCCCCCCTCCCGAAAATTTTTTTCAGCATCGTTCCAGGCAGAAGCAGTGGAATGAGTTTTTCACCCGTAGCCTGGCGACTGACAAAAAGTCGCCCCCCCGAAGGCCTCAAAAAAGGGCTGTCACGCATGACTGCCACGCAACATCAAAGTTACACGGGGGAGACTTCTGTCTCCCGGGTCTCAAAAAAATCTTTTAATGGCCTTCTCTTTTCATACAGTGGGCCCCAACGGCAGGCTGGAAATTTTCCACGGGTGGAAACATCGCATATCAGAGTGTTTTTGGGGGGGCCTTTTCGGGCCCGCGCAACTCGAGGGGGGTTTCCTGGTTTTTTGTACGAAGATAAAGTGCAGCAATTTTTTCCTGGCCATTTTCAGAATGTTCTGAAAGGGTGGAAGATTTCAGGAACCCTTTTTCACAACCAGATTAAAACACTGCGCCAGCAGGGCGCATGGCCACCCTCCTCGTGCAGGCGGACACCAGTTCCCCCCATTGTCCGCACCATGGTTCCGATTTGCAGTTGGCGCGGAGAAAGCCCACATCGATTTCTTGCTGCATGACGGGGGCAGTTCCCCCCCGTTGACTTCGTTCACCGAGGCAAGCCAGGTGTAAAACTGCTGACACCGCTGTACCCTAACCCTGGTATGATGGGGGCATACTTGTGGAAGCGAGAGGGTGGGGGTGGGGGGAGGAGGCGGACATTGGGGCAGGGTTCAGCATTTGACAACGGGAGGAGAAAGGGCCCTTTTCCTGTCCAAGTTGTTGGGGGGCCTGGCTGGGAAACACATTCACCCATTTGGGCCGTAAAGGCATGGACTGGCCCCGACCGAGTTCAGCCCAGACGCCTGCTGCCGTCACCTTGGAAAAAACCCATAAACTCAAGGACGACCCACCTTGTTCTACATATTTATAAGTGCTGGTACTGCCCTTTTTTTAAAATACTACAAATTCTAAAAACAAGGATTTTAAAACCCTAATCACTGCAAAAAAAACCCCGTTAAAACAAAACTTTTACTAGTTTTTTTAAAATATAAAAATCCCCAAACCCCTTATACTACCACTACAAAACCCAGATATACAGCAACGTGCACTACTGCCAGTGAGTAATCGCCCCGATAAAGGCGGTCCCGTTTTTTAATGACAACAATATCACACATCTGTATAGACACCTTTAAATCACAGCTATCCCGACGCTTTTCCCCCTAAAAAATTTCTAGGGTTCATCGGGGGATTAAAAAATTTTCTCTTACTGGGGAAAAAGAATAACTATATACAAACATATACTACAACACATGACCCCCTTTCAATTAAAAATGGACTGATACTTATTTAATCTGCCAGGTAAAAACGAAACTCCCGCAGCACCTCTATACCTGGCCCCAAAGAAAAGGGATACAGAGCAAGATTGTCTCGCCCCCCTTTTAAATGTTTTAAAAGGCCCCGCAGATGTAAAAAAAAGCCCCAGTGTTTTGCACATAGATAATGATATCATATACCATTTTCCATTTCCCATAGTATATGGCATATTTTTCCCCTCAATGGTTTTTTCCGGCTTTCCGATATTCAACGCGCATTCCGGAAAAAAAATGACGGGTCGCTCCGGTTAACATCACCCCGGAAACGCAGCGCGCTTTGCTGAAAGCCGGCCCAAACCACGGGGCGCCCGGTGTTCAAAACAATGCACTGCGCATGTCAGGAGGGAACAAATGTAATCTACTCCAAACCCTAAAATCGACCCCAAAACCCACAAATAAGGTTACGTTAGGGTTTAAAATATACTCTTAACCAAATATGCTAACTAATTGTCACAAATTACCCCTTGGCAAATGGTTTATTCCTGACTCATTTCATCTGCCATGATAAATGTAATCACGACTAAGGTAGTGGACATCTAATAATTGATTTTCCAAGTAAATATTAAAGCAAACACTTTTAAAATTAACAGGGGCTTAAAGAAAGGGCCCAAAAGAAAACATAGGGGGAAAAAATTCATTGTCCCACTGACAGGATTATCAACTGAAAGAATCAATAAAAGATAAAAAATTAAAAAATAGCACTATCTGTTCATTGGTCAACTTGAAAAAATAAAATAGTGGCCCTTTATGGGGAGCGAACAAAGCAAAAAATCAGACAGGCACAAAGATGAGCCTATTCTATAAAACAACCCAATTTTGCAAAGTCTCATTTACCCTTTGGTTGAACAAAATCCATAGGGTAAATCCATTGGGCCTCCTTAAACATTTTTTTCCGTCACCCCATTCCCCCCCGGGGGGGAGGGCTCACAACTTCCAAAAATCAAAAAGCGCAGAGATTCCATTCCCCATTATGATTTCCCACACAGTCGAGCTCTGGCGTGTCTTTTCTATTTCGATACCCCCCCCAATTTCACCCACCCTTTTAAATATCTCCTTTTTTTCCCCCATTAATTTATGGGCGGGGGCATGTACACATTAAACTACTCCTTCTGTGTTACAGTTGGAAAAAGTCACGAAAAAAAACTTTTTTCCTTTTGAGGCACTTAAAAAAGATTTTGTTTTTTTGACATATGGACAGGCTACACATTCCCCCACACTTGAACATACCCACGTCCCTTTCTAACCAAACCTTTGGGGGGGCATTGGTGATAGGACTGGACCATCAATTTAGGGATCAACCCCCGATATTTTATCGGGGGGGGGGGAAGATACCCTCTAAAAACCTGGTCCAACATCAAAAAACCCCAATTTTTTTAAAGGTATGATTACTTCCTTTCTGTCATCAAAGTTCAACAAAACGGCTCTTTTATCTCGTTACTGCCGGGGATTGCCTGATAATTGTCCTGTTTTTTTTCTGTCATGCCAAAAGGGCTGTTCCAGGACTTTTGTTGGAACCCTGTTAAAAAATCTCTTCTCAACATACTGACTGCTCCTAAAGTCCTCTCTCGGAGCATTTTTCTTTTAACCTCAGAATTTGACCTTTTTGGTTTCCCTTTTAAGGGGTAAGGGAGGGTAATTTTTCCGTAGCAAACTTTAGTTGCTGTGGGTTTCCTATACATGTCTGTATAAAATTTTACCATTCAATCTTTAATAAAAAGGCATCCAAAAGGGGTAAACTCCCCTGCTTTTAAAATTAAAAGTGCATACCATATTTTTTTATTAATTTTTGTACAACAACCCTAAAAATGACACTTGTACCCCCCCCAGAGAATGATGATGTCATCAATGTCCCCTCCCCCAAAAAATTATTTGGGGGGGCCACGATCATCTCCCGGTTGGGAAACCAAGGTAGCCCCCACCACCCGGGAAAAAAATTTTTGCATACGGGGGGCGCAAGAGCCCCCCATTGCGGTCCCCCTGATGGGGGAAGGTCTTGTTACAGAAGACAAAATAATTAAAAGCCTATACAAAATCAAGTAGTCAAATAAAAAACTTAGGCCCTAAACTCTAAGGGGGACAAACGAAATTGAAACTAAAAAGTGGAGAATCCCCCCAAGGGCAGCTGATACACGTGAAATTGATTTTTTTTTTGAAATAGTCTCAAAAGAATTCAAATTTTTTTGCGAACAGAGATTGCCATTTCAAAATAATTCAGTCAGGGGAATTAGAAGCGTTGTCAGCCTGGAACGAGATAAGTCTTTATTAAAAAAACCCTCCGAAAGGGGGAAAAATTTCATTTTAAACCCTGACTTTAAAACAGATGTGTACGATCTTCTTTAAGGACAAAAGGTACTATGAATTTCTCCTATGGATCCAACGAAACCTTTTACAAAGGAATTAAGAGGATCCCTGGAAAGGGTTTTTTAGAGATGGGCCTCATATCACATACAGAATTTTTAAAATTTATGTCCTTCCAATCCCCCAAAAACCCACTTTTTATTCGATCCCCAAAACCATAAGGGTGACCCCGCTTAAAGGCAACCCCTAGTGTCAGGTGTGGATCAATTACCAAAATGGGGATCTACATAATAACACTTACAGGATTTCGTAACTACATTTTCCCTCTATTAAAGGAACTTCGACCTTTTTTCTAGATTAGATGGGGTTGCTGTTTTATAAAGAGGGACATTTGGGTTCTATAGATGTTGAAAGTCTAACATAATACCCCCACGAAAAAGGGATCCAGGGGGTCGGTATTTTTTTTCCCCCAAAAAGCAAAGTTTTTAGGTCAAATGCTTTTTTATTAGACTACTTTATTTTGACTCGGCATAATTTTTTTGTCCCTTTTGTAACAAGACCTTTCCACCAGCTCAGGGGGACCGCAATGGGAGGGTCTTGGGGCCCCCGCTAGCAAATTTGTTTCCTGGGTGGGGGAGGCTACCCGGGATCCCAACCGGGAGATATCATGGCCCCCCCAAATAAATATTTTTTTGGGGGGTCATTTATGACATCTCATTCTCTGGGAGGGTAAAGATTTTTTTGAGGAGTTTTGTACAAATTTAAAAAAAACAATATCGGGAGCACTTCACATTTGAAATGCAGGAAGATTTTAACCCCTTCCGGGTTTCCTTATCATTAAAGACTAATGGGAAAAAATTTTACCGAATTATAGGAAACCCACACAACTAACAGTTTTTTACACTGGAAAAGTTCCATCCTTACCCTGTAAAGAGGAAACCAAAGGGCAATTTCGAGAGTTAAGGAAACTGCTCCGAAAGGGCTTTTTGGAGACAGTCAGGTAGGTTTTGGGGAGAGATTTCTTAATCGAGGTATCCAAAAAAAGTCCCGGAATCCCTTTAGGCATGCCAGAAACAAAACGACAACTCTATTTCAGGGCAATCCCCCGGGAGATAAAAGAGATCTAGAGCACGAAGTTTCAACCTTTTATGACAGAACTTGGAAGTAATCAATATCCTTAAAAATTTGGGGGATTTTGATGTGGACCAGGGTCTAGAGGGAAAAACTTTCCCCAACCCCCCCCCGTAACCTTTGAAGGGGTAGATCCATCAAAAAAGACTGGGCCATGTCACTATACACCAATGCCCCCCTCAAGGTACTTGGGTTAAAAGGGGACCGATGGGGATGTTCAAGGTTTGGGGAAGATGTTAGCCTGCCATATGTACAACAAACAAAATCTTTATAAGGCCCAAAAAGGAAAAAAGTTTTTTTTCCGGGCTTTTCCAACGTAACAAAAGGAGTAGTTTATATGTTTCAGCCCCCGCCCACAAATTACATTGGAAAAACAAGGAGAAATTTTAAAAAAAGGGGGGGTGAACATCTGGGGGAAAATTTCAAATAAAAGACACGCCATACTCGACATGTGTGGGAACATCATAATGGGGAATGGGGAACCCCTGCGCTTTTGATTCTGGAAGTTGTGAGACCTCCCCCAGGGGAGGGGGAAGGGGTAGACAATCCTTGTAAAGGAGGGCCCAAAGGATTTACCGATGGGTTCTGTTCAACCAAAAGGCCTAAAGAACTTTGCAATTTTGGGTTTTTTTTAGAATAGGCCTTCTTTGTGCCTTCTGCATTGCTTGCTCTGTTCGCACCCCATAGAGGACCACTATTTATTCTTTTCAAATCTGACCAATGAACAGAAAACAGTGCTAATTTTTATTTTTTATCAATTCATTGATTACTTACAGCTGAAATCCCCGTCAGCGAGGGCAATGAATTTTTGTACCCCGTATGTTTTCTTTGGCCTTGCTTTTAACCCTTTAATTTTTCATTGTTTTTCTATAAAATATTTTCTCTGGGAAAAACAATTATGAAGTCCCCTCCTTGTGGTATTTTCAATATCATTGGGGAGATGAAAAAGAGTCAGGGAAAACACATTGCCAAGGGGTAATTTGGACAATTTGTTAGCATATGGGTTAAAAAGTATATTTAAACCTAACGTAAACCCTTTTTTTTGGGGGATGGCGTCGATTCAGGATTTGGGGGTAATATGAATTATGTTCCCTCCCGACATGCCAGTGCATTTTTTGAACGCCGAGCCCGCGTGGTTTGGGCCGCTTTTTAGCATAACGCGCTTCATTTCCCGGGGATGTTAACCGGAAGCGACAGTATTTTTCTTCCGGACATCGCAGTTTTAATATCCGGGCGCCCCGGAAAACCAGAGCAGGAAAAAATCACATATACTCATAGAACCGAAACTGGATATGATATCATTTTTCTATGTGCAAACACTGGGACTTTATATTATACATCGCGGGGGGGATTTAAGACAAAAAGGGAGGCAGAGACAATCTTTCTCGTATCCCCCTTTCTTGGGTCCACGTACTAGAGGGGCCGGGGGTTATCTTATTATACCTGGCAGCACTTAACTAAGTATCATCCCTTTATCTAAATTGAAAAGGGAATACATGTGTTGTAGATATTTTGTATATATGTTTTTTTTCCCATAAGGAAATTTTTAATCCCCCTTTAACCCAGAATTTTATGGGGAAACCGTCGGGGAAACTGTGATTTTAAAAGGGGTCTATACCGCATGTAGTGATATTGCTGTCATTAAAGCGGAGCCGCCCTTTTTCGGGGGGATTAGTCCCCCCTGGGAGATAGTGCACAGTATGCTGTATCACTAGGATGTTTGGGGGTTATAGGGGTTTAGAATTTATATTTTAAAAAAACTAGTAAAAGTTATATTTTAAAAGGAATTATTATTTGCAGTGATAAAACTGCCTTTTTGGAAAAAAATTACGGCTTTAATCTCCATCTCGCTCGGGACAAGCCATTAGTTTTCTGAACGGTGCAGAGTCCACCATTTGGAAAGGGAGGGACTGCAGTACCAACAACTTGGACAGGAGTATGGTCAGCTGCTGCACCTTAGGATGGTTGGCCGCATACTGTTGTCTCTTTGCATGCGACTCGCTGAACGACTGCTGGCGCCATGAGTAGCGAGGAGCAGGAGCATCTGGACCGGGAGATGATGTCAAAGAGAAACAGCTCCCTTCTGCAGAGGTGGTGGAGCCTTGACTGGCTGCAATGGCATGCATGCCACTGGGCGCTGCTGCTGCTGCTGTTGCTGCGGCGGCAGGATGGACCACCACATCTGAGCCACTTTTCTCCCAGGCCACCAGATGGTGACGCTGCATGTGTTGACGCAGGGCCGTGGTGCCAACGTTAGCTCCCTGGCCACGCTTCACTTTCTGCCCACAGATTCTACATATACCCATATTCGGCTCCTCCGGTGTCTTAGCAAAGAACTGCCACACCACCGAGTATCGGATTTTACCGCCAACGCTCCGCACTGAGTGACTACTGCCGCCGCTGCCTCGCTGAGCCCCTGTGCTGCTACTTTCTTGGACCTGCGAAGCGGGTTTTTTACCCCGTGGCCGCTTGGCTCCCGACCTCACACTGCTGCTATCCTGCTGACTCACGGCCACACGACCCACTTGCTGGCTGCGCTGCTGCCTGATGCGCAAGCTGACGCCCTCTTCTCCTGACGATGATGAAGCCCTTGCCTCACCCGGCTCCCAAGTGCGGTCGGCTACATCATCATCTATTTGTGTTTCATCGTCACTGCTGTCCTCATCACCGGTCTTGGTATGCCGAGGCTGACCTCTCACAACATGACCTCCCATGCCACTCTCCACATCTATACTTTGCCGCCTACTGCAAGAAGCAGGCGATATTGGCCCCATTTCTTCGCTGCCAAGTAGCTGCTGACTGCCCTCCTCAAATTGTTCATCCTCGCTATATAGTGGCGCTGAGCCCAGACCACATAGTAGATCTCTGCTGAGGAACCGGATGGACAGAGGCGGGCTGAGGACAGGTGAGGGCCGCTGACCCGATCCCCGGCCATGCCAACTAATGGTTGTGTCTTATGTTCCCACCGACTCTTGGCTGGGGTTGGCAGATGTCATCTGGAGGAAGAGGATGACCTAGTCAACCATCAAGAACCCTTGGGTTGCTGAACAACACACGGCCGCTAACTGACATCGGCAGTTGTGGCCTCACCGAGTGACCCCTGCTGCGACGTCCCCTTGCTGTGCTGCGACCTGGGCCTGTTCCAGGAATGTTTGTGCCACTGCCACTCGCAGGTGCAGAGCTTGCCACCTCTCTGTCTGACATACTGTTTGTTCTAAAAATGTACAGACACTGTTTTGATGATGATATCTGTATATGATAAATATAAACCCTGTTTTTGACTCCAAATGAACCCAGTAACAAGCTTGGGTAACCCTTGGATATAAATTGCGCTCCACAAATGGCCAGGAAAAATTTACTTGTATGTGTCGTTTAAAAACACTGTGTGTTTTACTAAATGTAAAAGCACAAACAGGCTTACTGAACCGTCGGCCATGAATTAGGCTACAGGAAAAATGTAGCTATTTTGGCGTTGAAAAAGACGGTTTATTTTTGTCAGCACACCAGCAAAACAACGCTTAATTAACCTCTGGATGTAAATTGCGGCAAAGAATTGAGCCCCACAAACTAGTAGCTTTGTAGCGTGTTACAATTGCGTGTTTTCTACGCCACACAACAAGAGATACAGTTGTAATTAACCTTTGCTTGTGAATTAGGCTACAGGAAAAAATTATATATTTTGGCGTTGAAAAAGACGGTTTCTTGGGGTCAGCACACCAGCAAAACAACGCTTAATTAACCCCTGGGTGTAAATTGCGCCACAGAATTGAGCCGCACAAACTAGTAGCTTTGTAGCGTGTTACAATTGCGTGTTTTCTACGCCAATACAACAAGAGATACAGTTGTAATTAACCTTTGCTTGTGAATTAGGCTACAGGAAAAATTTATATATTTTGGCGTTGAAAAAGACGGTTTCTTGGGGTCAGCACACCAGCAAAACAACGCTTATTAACCCCTGGATGTAAATTGCGCCAAAGAATTGAGCCGCACAAACTAGTAGCTTTGTAGCGTGTTACAATTGCGTGTTTTCTACGCCACACAACAAGAGATACAGTTGTAATTAACCTTTGCTTGTGAATTAGGCTACAGGAAAAATTTATATATTTTGGCGTTGAAAAAGACGGTTTCTTGGGATCAGCACACCAGCAAAACAACGCTTAATTAACCCCTGGATGTAAATTGCGCCAAAGAATTGAGCCGCACAAACTAGTAGCTTTGTAGCGTGTTACAATTGCGTGTTTTCTACGCCACACAACAAGAGATACAGTTGTAATTAACCTTTGCTTGTGAATTAGGCTACAGGAAAAATTTATATATTTTGACGTTGAAAAAGACGGTTTCTTGGGGTCAGCACACCAGCAAAACAACGCTTAATTAACCCCAGGATGTAAATTGCGCAATAGAATTGAGCAGCCAAAAATGAAGTGGTATTTGTATTGTAAAAACGCTGTTTCTTTAAATGAATACAACAGGAACTGGCTTAGATCCCATTTGGATATTGAATGTATATGCAGCTGCAGTGGACGCACACTGGATTTCAGATCCAATACCCCAAAAAATTAGAAATAGAACATTAAGAGAACAGTCTCTGAGACAAGCTAAGACACCCCACAAAAATCGCTGTATAAAAATCAATTCTTCAGTAAGAGCTATCAGCCGCGGCAGCACCTTCCCTGATGAGCACAGTGAGAGGAGTGTGAGCTCCCGGCGTCGCGCCCGGACTTATATAGTGCGGTGACGTCACAGAATCCCGCCGGTCTCTGATTGGCTTCACCTCTGCACATGTCATGCAGGCTATGCCCTTCTTCCTCCCAGAGTGCTTTGCCCCAGGTAGCGCCATGTGCTCGCAGCCATTTTATCAATCAAAAGCACACTTCGTTCACCCGAAGTACCCCAAAGTTCGACTTCTTTCCGAACCGAAGTTTTCCTTAAATTCTAAACGAATTCCACTTCATTAGAATCGATTCGCCCATCTCTAACTCTAATAACAAATTAGTTACAATGGCACAGAATGACAATGAAATACATATATACATAGGTATGTATTCGGATACCAATAGATGTCTATAACAGTATGACGTTTTGGCTACATGAGCCTTTATCAGGTGACATCTAAAGTCTATCAAGGTATTTTTTTTTGTAGAGATATGGATAATTAAGTGAGAAAAATGAGCGCCAAATAGGTAGAAATGTGATTCCAGTCCGCACTGCGCAGGGTCTGTTGCCATAAAAGGAGAGCTTATGGAGTATAGAGAATGGACACATCGTCCGGAGCCATGGAGAAGAAGCCGGCTTCTTCTCCATGTCTATGGACGTATGCGTCCATTCTTTGCTCATTTTTCTCACTTAATTGGCCATATCTCAAATTTCATGGTTATTCTGTGCCATTGTAACTAAATTGTTATTAGAGTGCAATACTCAAACTGTTTGCTGTTCTATTCCGGCTATCTGTAAATAAATATATCCTCTATAAAAGCATCTCCTGTTGGTGTGCGGTGGATCTGTATATTAAATTGAACAGGGCAATGACAGAACATGCATATTGCCATTCTACAAAAAGTCTATACGACCAAGAAAAGTAGCCATGTGCTGTACTCTGTCTTCCTTAGCCTTTAAATGGAGCAGCAGTGTCTAAGTTCAGCCACTGCTCTGTTCAAAGATTTTTTTTTTTTTTTTAAGTAAAACTAAAAAGTCATCCCCACAAAAAAAAAGGAATTCAATAACTCCCTTTTGGTGATTTACATGGTTTGTAAGGCTCAAAACACACATATGTCCATCAAGTTCAGCCTGTTCATCCAAATGTTCTATATTGTTGATCCAGAGGAAAGCAAAACCCCCATGAGGTAGAAGCCAATTATCCTCATTTTAGGGGACAAATTCCTTCACAACTCCAATCTGTCAATCAGAATAAATCCATGGCTCAACGCTGTTTCTCCAGAATCCTAATGACTATTACTTGTAATATCATTACACTCTAGAAATGCATCCAGACCCTTTTTGAACTCTGTTAGTGAATTCACCATGACAAGTTCCTCTGGCAGAGAGTTCCACA
>JAODAL010083411.1:0-11262 GCA_025379985.1 Phyllomedusa bahiana
TGTGAGCCGTATTGAGCTCACAAATCCCCGTGAATAAGGGCGGGACGGGGGGGCCGAGCGCGGCGGGGTCCGCCGCTCCCTGCCCCATAGACAATGCATTGTTTACGGCGCGTCCGCGCCGTAAATAATGTCATGTCACTTTCTCCCCCCGCGGCGGATTTGCCGACGGGGAGGAGCGACGGATTCCACTGTTCTCTGAGAGCAGTGGATTACCGTAATGACTCCGACGGATTGGCGTCGTACTGAAGCGCAAATCCGGCGCGGAGTACAGCGCCAATCCGTGCCCAAATAAGCCATGTGAACAGGCCTAAAGTAAGGGTATGTTCACACGACGCTTTGGATCCGTTTTTTTAATCCGTTTTTCACTAGCAGAAAAATGCATTGAAAACTGCATCTAAACTGCATCCCAAAAAGGTATCCAGAAACGCAGCAGCTCATGCTTTTTTGGATGCGTTTTGCATGTGTTTTTTTATGCGTTTTTCGGATCCGTTTTTCAACATATATACACAGGAAACACATGTAAAATGCTTGCAGTTATAGTGCCCTCTACTAGGCTTCCTAGGAAACACATGTAAAATGCTTGCAGTTATAGCTCCCTCTATTAGGCTTCATAGGAAACACATGTAAAATGCTTGCAGTTATAGTGCCCTCTATTAGGCTTTGTAGGAAACACATGTAAAATGTTTGCAGTTATGGTGCCCTCTATTAGGCTTCATAGGAAACACATGTAAAATGCTTGCAGTTATAGTGCCCTCTGTTAGGCATCATCTGAAACACATGTAAATGAGACCTCTAGCAGCCAATTTAGTGTATTACACTTAAAATTTTAATCCACTGCATTTTTCAGTGCGTTTTTCGGATCTCTTTTTCGGGCTCCAAAAGCACACTCCCTTGTTTCCTATAGGGATTTCACTTGTGGAAAATGCAAGTAGAAATGATATGTCAATTCTTAAAACGGATCCAAAAAGTGCATTGAAAAGACGCAAGTAAACACGTAGCAGCGATCCCTCGTCTGAACGGAGATGCGTGTTTTACATTGAAACCAATGTAAATCAAACTGCACATTGTTAGATATGTTGTTTGGATCCGTTTCGGGTCTGAAAAACGTCGTGTGAACATACCCTAAGGGTATGTTAACACGGCATGTTGGGTCCATGTGAACATACGCTTTTGGATGCGTGTTTGGGTCCGTCTAGAACGCATCTAACAATGAGCAGTGGGTCCAGCGATGGATAATCTTTAAGCCAAGTTTACTTATATAAAGGCACAAATAGGAGGGTACAGACAGGGATAAAGCACCGACGCGTTTCGGGCGTATACGGACGCCCTTGTTCACGGTACCGTATACGCCTGAAACGCGTCGGTGCTTTATCCCTGTCTGTACCCTCCTATTTGTGCCTTTATATAAGTAAACTTGGCTTAAAGATTATCCATCGCTGGATCCGTTGTTTTCCTTTTGGATTTGAGTCTTTGGGGCCGTGGCTGGCGGTCGGGATCCGGAGCGAAGGAGAGCCAGAGGCAGTGCTGGATGTCTCATTCTACTATAGCCGTACACGGACTTGCATGGTGAGCGCATTCCCATTAACTTTACTTTGCGGTATTTAACAATGAGCAGTGTGTTCGCAATGTAAAACACATATCGGCATCCACATGAGTGATCGCCGATGCGTGTTTACATTGCGCCTGTCGGATCTGTCTTTCGGATCCGTGCCAAGAATTGACATGTCAATTCTTGGTCCGAAAGACGCAGCAGGAACTCTATTTTAAAGTATAGTGTACGATCCTGCTGCATCCAACACGCAGCCAAACATGCAGCTGTGTGTTGGATCCGATGGACGCTACGTTTTTTGGATGCAATTTTGGGGTCCGACACAGACCAGAAATTGTTTCCAAAAACGCTGTGTGAACATACCCTAAAGTTCAATCTGCAACTTAGGTTGGAATTGATTTAGGAGAATGAGTGCAATGGATAATTTTTCATTATTCAATAATCTAAAATGAAAGAATCGCTTTACCAGGTATAGGATTCAGAAGGAATTATTTTGATTTGACTGTTGGTGAGTGGCGAGACAATCTCAAAGAGGATGTACTAGCATATATCATACTTATTGGTCAGAGGAAAGAAGACAACTTTTGATTAATGCTCACCGGTAATTTTGGGTTAAATGAGGTCCGCACTGAGTCCCATCAACACACGGTGCACAAAGGAATGGACGTTCGGCTGCAGAATTCCCGGTATAAGCAATACAGAAAGAGGAATTCCAGCACTCGAGCTCCAGGAGTAAAACGCACTTTCATTGGAAAAATACTAAAAAACACTATATAAAATCATGGAAACGGCTACACAGTTTACGCGTTTCAAGCGTAAGACGACTAAGAGCCATGTAGTGAGTTTGAAACGCATAAACTGTGTAGGCGTTTCCATGATTTTATATAGTTTTTTTTTTAGTATTTTTCCAATAAAAGTGCGTTTTACTCAAAGAAGTTTTCACCTGGAGCATGAGTGCTGGAATTCCTCTTTCTGTATTGCATATACTTATTGGTCAGATCATGAAAAATAACAATATTTGCAATCTGTATGCAATAAGAAATAATCAATTGAAGAGTTGGGAAATTATAGAACTCAAAACTGATTTACAGATAATTTTAGGATTAAACGCTACACTTCAGAGCAGAGGCGTAACTTCAAGCTCTTGGGCCCTAGAGCAAAAAGTGAAATGAGGCCCCCCAGTTACTGTGCGACATTAACAATACTGGTGTTTTCTTATGCGACAGGAGGGCTTGTGGGCCCCCTGAGGCTGCAGGGCCCGGCAGCGACTGCTACCGCTGCACCCCCTGTAGCTACGCCCATGCTTCAGAGGTATTCTGTATCTAAGAAACTAGAGCCAGTTTGGGAATATGGTTTTCAGATTCAGTATACCACATATTCTGTGTATTTGCTCGAATATCCCCAGCAACATTACAAAACATTTTTTTGTTGGGCTGATTATTATTATTATTATTGTGACTAAAGAATAGAAGACTACTGTTGCCAGCAGAATTACTTTTAACATGGAGTTGTAGCACAGGTATGCTTAATTTGGGAAATTGCCCTATAAACTGCATTTGAATACAGCTCTCCTTTTGGCATAGGAGATAGAAGTTACACACGGCTACCCTTGTGGTAATGCAAGAAAGGCTTTGCAATTGTTTTGCCTCTTACTGCACAATAAGCAAAGGCAAGTGGATATCCATATGTGCTTATGCCAATTTCCATTCTGATCCGTCTTTACTGCACCAGAGAGCGCCCCTCTATCTTTTGTTTTATAGGATTTGGGCACTTCTACTTGTGGCATGGTCCTTGCACAAGTTTATTATGTTTCACTGCATTATATTCTTTCAGCATGCACTGCTTTCTGAAGCTTTTCCTTTCCTGCTGCTCAGATTGCCATAGTAACTAGACGCAATGACTCAGGGAACATGATGTTTGACCACCCTTTCCATTTTGTAGCCATAGAAACACTGTGAAGTGGTAATAAAAGAAGAGAACAAAAAGAAGAGCAAAACCTTTACTGAATTTTACTCCATGTTATTTGATTTGCTTAGGGACCAATCTAGCATCACAGCATTATGAAACATGTTTTGTCATTTGTTCCTTTTCTTGTCTCTGAATATCTCTAGTGCATAATGCATATGCAGATCAGGTTGCCATGCACTGACCCACGCCTTTTCAATGTCAGATAAGGGTCTTTGTGCGCTTTTACGTCTTTGGGTTTTTTTGCGAGGCAGCGTAGTGCGGGGGTAATAAACTCATAGACTCAATGAAAATCATACTCTAAAATTATTTTCAAAGACAGCTTATAAGGAAGACATGACAATTTGTACTCAAGTTCCAGCTTTTACTGAATCGGTCTAAAAAAAATTAGAATGGGTGTCCCAGAGGGGTGCGGGCCCTGACTCCCATCCAGTCCATGCCCCTGTTACTTGGCGTGCTGCCCTAAAGGCAGCCCCCAATGGATACAGCCCTCCTGCTAAGTGCAGGCCGTCGGGGAAAACGCAGAGTCAATCAGTCCTGGTGGGAAACGGGCAGTAACATAAGCCAAGAAAACAAAGCCAAACAGGGCAGGACGCAGTACCAATGGGGAGGCAAAAAGCAAGGTCAAAAACAGGGGGGTCAAAACAGGGGAAACTCAATCACAAATTTTCATGAAACCACAGGGGAACCCCTTTTGAGGGGAAAAAAGCCTGGGGGAAATGGGGAGGTTAAAAAAGGTCTCCCACACCGCCCCCGGTTTTTTGGTGCGGATCTGGCCCTCCAATTGTCCGAGACGTCCTCGGGCTCAGGAGCAGCACCCTCCCAGGGTTTGGGGGCGGGGCCCAGACCTTTTAACCCTCAATTCTTGCCTAAAACGGGTGGAACTGCCCAACAATGTATCCGCATGGTTGCAAAAAAAACAAGGGTAAACTACATACAAGGGAATGTTTGCTATGTGTTTTTGAAAATTTTAGCAAAACAATTTCTATTTTCCTTATTTTTTTTCTCAGTTTTTTTTTCCACAGTTTAAAAAAAAACAAAAAATAAAAGTTTTTATTTTTTCCATTTCGACCACAAGAACAATGAAAAAAAGGGTCTGGTTTTAAGCAATTGTAAAACATTGCAAAATTTAGTCAATCCCTTTTCCCCTTTGGTAACTGACACAACCCGCCCTACATTTTTTTTCTGTGATGAAAATTTTTTCCTCAGCAATAGAAGCTTTTAACCCACGGGCAGGCTTTCGCAGCACCACCAGTCCACTTGTGAAGGGGGATGCAGGGAACCGTCATCAGTGGCAATAGCGTCTAACCTGCCACCACCGATTCTTTTGCTAAACCCCAGGGAAATTTTTCAGGGTTGGGAAATGGAAAGGGACGAAGCGGGGGGAAGGGCAAAAATTCCAAACCGCCTACCCCGTTACTCTTGGGAACTCTTTCCCTAAGTATCACAGTTTTTTCATGTACTTTTCCCAAAAAGGGGAAAAAAACCCCAGCTGTCATGTGTGGACATACGGGTTTAAAATGTACATACATGCTACAAAGTTTTAAGACTTAGAAAACAAAACAAAATGGGAAAAAAAATTTAAAACAAAACTAAAAAAAATTATTTTAAAAAAAATTAAAGGTTTTCTACCCCAGTATTGGCTTTTAACATTTGGGGAAAGGGAAATAAAAAATTTTTCCAAATAATTGCGTTTGTTTGCTTTGTTTTTGGGCAAAAGATGTTTTTTTATTTTAGGTACACATTTCTCTGTGTTACTGACCACCTCTATCTGCTCCTGATTGCTTCAATGCCCCTCGCCACATCACACTCTCCCGTCTGCTTAATCTACACAGGGGTTTTTTTCTTAATTAAAACCTCTTGCACTCTATCACTGTAACAGGAAGACTAGGAAGCAGAAACTGAATGTCAAACCTGCTATAGAACCACCCAAGTCTAACCAAAAATGTAGCCAAAAGTGGCTGGGGCTCTCTGAAACAGAGGGAACAGAGTGATTAGCATATTTATTTCCTCTATAACTAACTGAGACATTGCAAAGACATGTGCAGGTAATTTAATCGGTAAACAAATTTAAAAAAATTTCCCGAGAGGAAAACAATTGTTTTATCTGTAAAAAAAATTAATCTTAATAAATAGAGTCTCTTCTCCCTCCAACCAAGGCGACATCACTCCCTGTCCTCTGTCTAATCAGAAAGAGAGAATAAGCTTTCATTTATCATTCTCTAGGTGTTACGCTGTTCTCAACGCAGCTCCTGCAAGCGTCAGGGAGCGTGGGAAACCTCCACTCCCTGGCGTATAACCCTTTGATTGCTGGGGTTCGTGACCACAGCAGAATCAAAGGGCTTTCCCCTGTCTGTGGGGATGGGACCCAAGTGACCTAACAAACCCGGAAAATGGCTGCACGTCAGCTCTGGGACCTAGAGTGCCCCAAAGGGCTGCTGTGTAAGAAGCCAGCAATCGGACAGACTGGCTGCCCTGACTGCCTGTGTAAAACTGAAAAGATTTAAGTATTAGCTTATATAAATATGCTAAACATTTTTAAGTTAAATAAAAAAGAAAACAGTTATCCCTTAGTGTTTTTAAAAAAATAAAAAACGTTAAAAAAATAAAATAAAATAAAAAATAAAAAAAAAAAAAAAAAAAATAATTTTTGGGGTAAATAACCAAAAAACACACTTTTTAGGACCGCACACCAAAACCAAATTAACCCTCCGAATTAGTAAAAATTGAAAAAAAAAAAAATTAAAAAAAAAAAAAAAAAGGAAAAAAAAAAGAACACTGTTAAAACAAAATTTGGGCCCCATTAAGTATTTTAGGCTTTGGGTTTAAAGGGAAAAAAGGGGGTTATTAAGCAACTAATTGTGTTAGAACCAAACTTACCGGGGTCCCAATAAAAAAATTTTCAAACATTAATATCAAAAAATGGGGGGAGCATAATATAACTTTTATACTTTTATTAGCATAGGTCTAAAAAAAAAAAGAGTTAAAAGCCAAGTCCAGACCTACATAATTGTGTATGAGATGTTACTGGAGTGATACCAGAATAACATACAGTCTTCTTTAGAGTTAAGGGATTTTTCTTGGGGGAAAAGAAGGACTGGTGGTAATAAGCTACTTAGTAATGGACCATAGAGTAAACCCAAAAAAACCAAAAAAGGCTGGCAAACAGCGGAGAAAAGTATCCCTCGCGGGTGTGACCAGCTCCAAAAAAAGAGCAAAAAACGGTAGTAATTGAAATGGTATTTACTCTGTGCCCTGGGGGGCAAGCCAAGGGTGGTTTTTTCTAGCAAAGGACAAAAACCTCTGCTTTGACCTAGCAAACTTTTATTACAACTGGTTTTTGGACTGATTTTGTCAGAAAAAAACGGTCTGATTTTGTCCAGGTTTCCACAGCGCTTTTTTTTTCAAGCTGAAAATTTTATGAGTGTAAAAGTATTCCTGATTGGTGAAAGAAAAACCTGGATTTTTTTATCTCCACAATTTAACAGTGATGCACAAAGGCCAACTTTTTATTGAACTAAAAGTCCCGCACCCCCCACAATGTTAATTGTTTTTTGTGCTGATTTGTACATGTTTTAATGTGCTGCTTGGCATGTTGGCATTTGTGTTTCCCTCTTCCCGCAGCATAGCTGTGGAACTACAAGTGCCAGCATGGATAGCATACACGAGGACGGAAATGAGGTGAAATCTTCTTAAAGGGCACTACAGCAAAACCAAAAGAAAAAAGGGGGGGTAATTCTTCCCCCACTATCCAAAACCAAAAGCAATTTTTTCCAGGAATTCATTTAATAATTTTCCTGTTTCACTTACTCAAAATTTCCCTTTCAACTTTGTGTGTATAAAGCTAACGTCAATCATGTATGTGGGGGGGGGGTTGCATCAGTTTCACTTTTGGTTTGTTTTTTTTTCCGCTTTTTTTTTTTTATTTAAAGGTTTTTTGGATTTTTTAAATTAACAAAGGGTACCAATATGATAGGGGCCAAAATAAAAAGCAAGGTTTTCAAGTAAAATTTCGGGAACAACTTTATCTCAAGACTAGCATACCCCCCCTTAAATTTTCGGGGTTTTATATCCACAACAGTGGATGCTTACAAAGCTTTAATGTCACTATTACTCGGGGAGGAATGGATATGTTCCATAGAGCGTGGAAAAAGTTCCCTTGATCCCCCCTTTTTTTTTTTAGAACAGAAAGGGAAAGGGAGCAGATGAAAGAGAACAGGGGGAGGGAGGATGGGGGGGGGGGGAACCCAGCGTCTCTCGATCCCAGCCCCACCCCACCCCGACGACAACACCCCCCGGCCATCCCCGCTCCCATGCGCCAATGGATAAAGGATAATGGGGTAATGCAAAGGGACTCAAGGGGACTAAGAAGTTAGGGCTCTGGAATTCGTGGAGGCTTGGAAATTCCATCCAGGGAGCCCAGTCCGCACGAACTTGGTGATATTCGCGTTCCGATTTAGCCACGAGCTCCTCCATGCGGTTTTGGTGTGTGCAACCTTTTCTACCCAGTCAGCCGGGGAAATGGGGGGAGATGTAGATTTCCCATTTTACGGGGGATGACTGACTTAGCCGCCTGGAGTAAGTCCCTAGTGAGAGATTTCTTATAGGCCGAACACGGGAGTTGGAACATGAACAAAAGGACTGCTTCAGGCGTATCGGGAATAACAGTGCCAGTGCAGTCTCTGATTGCCGTGAGAATCGCCAACCAGAATGGTTTGATGCGCGTACAGCCCCACCAAATATGTGACATAGTGCCCACCTCTGACCCACAGCGCCAGCATGTCGATTAGACGTTGGGCCACCATTTATGTACCAAAGCCGGTACCATCTAGATAGTATTTTATAGCTAGTCTCGTGCCTTACATGCCATGACGGCCCTATGAGTCAGATGGAAGCACCTGTGCCACTGATCTTCTGTGAAAGTTTTGCTCAGCTCTTTCTCCCAGGACCGGCAATAAGACGGCAACTGCGTATCATTGAGATCCAACAGTAGGTGATAGAGGACTGAAATTAGGTGACGCGGGGGAGATGCTGTAGAGCACAGGCGTTCAAAGGTAGACATGGCGCGCTGAAAATTTGTGCCAGGAGGCATAGAAGAAATAAAATGTGTGAGTTGGGCGTATTCAAAGGAATAACGTTTCTGCACTTGTCGAGGGTGACCTATGATTTCAGATAGGGGGGCAAAGACGACCCTGAGAAATTAGGGCATGTACTTGCAAAGGGCGGGTTTTGGTGAACCCCAAAAAGGTATTTGGCGACTGTCCAGGTGGGAAGCGCGGATTGTCTGTGATGGGGGTTAAAGGACCCGTGAGATTAAGTAGGGAATCCTGGGGTTTTATTTTACACAAGGTGCTCATGGTTGGATGGTGGTGGGGAAAAGGTCTCTTTCCTGAACCCCGATTGGGTCCCAAAGGGGAGGAGGAAAAATGAAGAGGGCTGAGAGTCGTGCAATAAAAACCATAGTTAGCCGGAAGGTATGCACCAGGTTTGAATGCGGGTAGGCCGGGCCAACAATAACCTACAGTCGGGGAGACTCACTCCCCCCCTGCCCTTGGGCCTGATAACACGGCCTATTGACTTAGGGCAGCAGGGGTGCCAAATGAAACCCTAGAAATTTTACTATTTTGTGCCAAAGGAGGGGGGGGGATGGGGGGGGCATGTTTGTTTTAAAACCAACCCCAAATATATAAGGGAAAACTCCAAAAAAAAATATAATTTTTTTTAAAATTATATTTATAATAAAACTTTTTTAAATTTTTACAAATTATAGAAAAAAACACACAAAAACAAAGACCAAAAAAATATACTAAAAATGGTGGTCCAAAAAGTACAACCCCAACTGGTGGTATTCATAAGGGGCATAATCATGTCAAAAAAATAACTTTATATAACCAAATATAAAATAATCAATGATATGTCACCATATAACACCCCTAGTAAGAGGCCCTACCCCCCAGGGAGGCACAGAAGACGTTTGTATTAAGTAAAGGACTTTGGGAAAGGGGAGACTTTTTTTAGGAATTCATCCCCCAAACCCGGAAAAGGGCTTAGATTCAGACCCGGAAAGTAGAGTAAATTGGGGGAAAAGGGGGCGGACGGAATTTAACTCAAAAAATTGGTAAGGTCGACGGGATTTTCGTCCCCAAATAGGATTTGCCCCTGAGGGCCCGGGGAAAAGGGGAAGTTGCTTTCAGGGGGATACAACCGAAGGGGGGAGTGAGTGTTCAGGGCTTCGATTAACATGTTGAATTTTAATTAGACAGATCCCTTTTAAAAACAGAAATAAATGTAAAACCCAGAATAACTTACGAAGCGAAAACTTAAAAAAAAAATAAACCCCATACGGGTAAAAAAAAATAAACGAAAAAATTTAAAATGATGACAAGGTTAAAAAGGGAAAAATGGTATTAGAAAAATTTTTCAAGGAGGAGTTGAAACCTGAAAAATTCCCAACATGTAAAAATTTGGAATGTTGCGGGAGGGCAATGAAAAAAATCTTTCCACAGCTGAAAATTTAAAAAAAAAAAATAAATTGTCTTTCGCTCAAAAAACGTGATTTATTAATAGTGAGCTGTCAAAACAATATTTTTGGGGGAAAATCACAAAACTTTCCCAACGGGGAATAATCATAGATTCAAAAAAACGAAAGAAAAAAAAAAATGTATAGCCTTTCCAGCATTTGGCAGATAACATCCAAAATTTGGGGCTTGTTTTACAAGTAAACCTTAGATTTTATTCCAGGGTGTTTATGTGACTTAGGGCCTAATAATAAAGAAAATGTTTTAGATTTTTAAAATTTGACACTCGGCCCTGTTGGGGTCTAAAAAAGCCCAAAATTTAAATTTAGCACCAGCGGGGTACTCTGTTATATTCAGGTCTTTTAAATAATCGGGAATTTAAACTTTTATTTTATTGTGTTTTTAATTTTTCCATATTGAAAAATGCTCAGTTCCATAAAGGGCCCGACATCCCCAAGTAACTGGCGCTCCCCGGAAGTCAGGGTGATTCCCTCACTATGATGCGTTTCCTGTTTCCCGGTTTAGTGCCTGGGGGCAACGAAGAATGCAGCCATGATCACAGCCCGGGAAACTTGAAATAATTATAAAAATTAAATTTGTTACTTAAAACATCTTTTTAAATGTAATGGGAGGGGAAGGGGAAATTTTTTTTTTGGGGGCAGATTGTAAAAGGGGGGGATTGTTTAAATGTATACTTATATTGAAAAAAATCATTGATACTGAATATCCATGAAGACGGAAGCGGTTTAAACGCTTAGCTTGTTTTAATATTGTTTTCGGGAATAAAATTTCTTAATTTTTTTTATGAAACCCCCCTTTCTGAAATTTTTTGTGACCAAGTGAAGGTTCCAGCGCTACATATTTCCTCCATCTTTTTTGCAAAACATTTTTATTGAATTAAAACTCTATATACACGAGCTCAGCTTCCCCCCCTCTTCATATAACCCTATTAAACACAGAGCCACTTCTCTCCCTCATCATATAACCCTATAATCACAAGCTCACTTCCTCCCTCTAAACATCCTGTTCTCAACAGGGAGCATAAACGTAATAAATTTTCCTTTTTGACTTACTACAAAATTTAGCTTAAAACATTAAATGTGTATACGACTAACTGTAAATACTAGGGGGGGGGGTTACATCATTTCATTTCGGGTTTTTTTTTTTTTCTTTGCTTTTTACCCCAAACCCTTATTTTTCACAAAGCCATTTTCTTTTCCCTCCCCTTAT
>JAODAL010083412.1:0-11262 GCA_025379985.1 Phyllomedusa bahiana
TGCCCCAAGCGAAGGTTAATTACAATTTTTATCTCTTTTGTGTGGGGTAAAAACACGCAATTGTAACACGCTACAAAGCTCTAGTTTGTGGTTGCTCAATTTTTTTTGCGCAATTTACATCCCGGGGGAAAATTTAAACGTTGTTTTTTGGGGGTGCTGACCCCAAGAAAACCGTCATTTTCAAAGCCAAAATATATACATTTTTTCCTGTACATTTCACAAGCAAGGTTAATTACAATTTTACTCTTGTTTTGGCGTAAAAAAAACGCAATGGGGAACACGCTAAAAAAGGGGTATAGTTTTTGGGTTTCTCAAATTTTTTTGCGGGAATTTTCATTTCCCGTGGTTAATTAAGCAGTTTTTTTGCTGGGTGGCTGACCCCCAAAAAACGTCATTTTTAACGCCAAAATATATAAATTTTTCCTGTAGCATAATTCACAAGCGAAGGTTAATTACAAATTTTTTCTCTTGTTTGTGGCTTTAAAAAAACGCAATTGTAACACCTACAAAAATTACAATTTGTGGTTGCTCAATTCTTTTGCGGGAATTACATCCAGAGGTTAATTAAGCGTTGTTTTGCTGGTGTGCTGACCCAAGAAACCTCCCTTTTCAACCGCAAAAATATATACATTTTTCCTGTAGCAATTATTCACAAGCGAAGGTTAATTACAATTTTAAACACTTTTTTGTTTGGCGTAAAAAAACACGCAATTGTAACACGCTACAAAGCTACTAGTTTGTGGTTGCTCAATTCTTTTGCGCAATTTACATTCAGGGGTTAATTAAGGCGTTATTTTGCTGGTGTGCGGTAGCCACATATAGGAAACCATCATTTTCTAACGGCAAAAATAGATTCACATTTTTCTCTGTAGCAAAAATTCACTATAAAAGTCTGGGCGAGTCAGGTTATATTACAATATTTTAATCTCTTGTTGGAGTGGCGTATGAATAACACGACATGAACACTGGCTACACAAGCTACTAGTTTGGTGTGTTGGCACTCAATTCTAGTTGCGCAAATTTACATCCTAGCCGGGTGTAATTAAGGTCGGTATGTTTGCTGGTGTAGGTTAATTAGGCTGACATTCGCAAGAAACCTTCTTACTTTTCACACCAAAATATATAGCATGTGTGTCCTGTAGCATAAATCACAAAGGCGACAGGTTGAATTAGCAATATTTTATCTCTTTGTTGGTGGCCGTAGAAAACACGCCAATTGTAATCCAACATCAAGCTACAAAGCTATCTAGTATTGTGGTTGCTCAATTCTTTGGTGCGGAGCATTTTACATCCAGCTCAGGTTAATTAATCAATGTTTTTGCTGTGTGCTGGACTCCCAATGAAACTGTCATTTGTTCAAGCCAAAGATATATAATAGTTTTATCCTGTAGCATAATTCACAAGCGAAGGTTAATTACGAAATTGTGTATCTAAGTTATCATTTTTGTTGTGTGGCGTAGAAAACACTGCAGATTGTAACACGCTATCAAAGCTAGCTGAGTTTGTGTTGCTCTATTTACTGTTTGCGCCTCACGTTACATCCAGGAGGTAATTAAGCGTTTTTTTGCTGGTTGTGCTGACCCCCCGCAAGAAACCGTCTATTTTGCAATCGCCAAAATTTATTACATTTTTCACTTGTACATAATTCAGCCTAAGCGGAAGGTATAATAATACATTTTTATCTCTTGTGTGTGGGCGTAGAAAACATAGGCAATTATAGCATGCTACAAAAGCTACTAATTTGTGAGGTTGCTCAACGTTTCTTTTGCGCAATCTTACATCGCAGAGGGTGTAATTAAGTCGTTGTTTTGCCTGTGTGTGGCTGACCCCAAGAAACGTCATTTTCCAAACGGCCAAAATAGTATAGTCATTTGTTCCTGTACGCAATAATTCGACAAGCGAAACGTAAAGGGTTAATTTACAATTATTATCTCTTTGTTGTGTGTGCGTAAAAAACACGCACATTTAACACGCTTAACAAAGCTACCAGTTTGTGGTTGCTCGCAATCTTTTGCAGCAATTTGACATCCAGTGGGTTAATTAAGCGATGGTTTTGCTGGTGTGCTGACCCCCTAAAGAAAAGCCGTCCATTTTCAAACGGGCAAAAACATATACGTCTTTTCTGTAGCATAATTCAACATAGCAAAGGTTAATTTACAATTTCTATCTCTTGTTGTGTGGCCGTAGAAAACCACGGCAAATGTTAAATAACCACACAGGCTACATTAGAAAGCTACTAAGTTTTGTAAATGCTCAATTCTTTGGCGTACAATTTTACATCCAGGGTGGTTAATGTAAAGCGTTGTTTTGTCTTGTGTGTGGCTGAACCTCTCAAAAACCGTCTTTTCAACGCTCAAAATATATAACCATTTTTTCTGTACATAATTCATCGCAGCAGCCAAGCGAAGTTAGATTCATACAAGTTTTATCTCTTAGTTGTGTTGGCGTAGAAGAAACGACGCAATTGTAACACTACACACCACGCGCGACCTACATAAGCATACTATAGTTTTGTGATTGGCTCAACTTCTTTTGCGCAATTTAGGGTTACATGGCCAGGGGGTGTTTTAATTTTAAAATTAAGGGGCGTTGTTTTGGCTGGTTGTGCTGACCTCATAGAAACCGTCATTCATTCAGACGTTCAGGAACAGTTTCAATCAGCGAAAATTATATACATTTTTCCTGTAGCATAATTCACAAGCATAAGAGGTTAAATTACATTTTAATGCATCTACTTGTTGGTGGTGGCGAGTTAAAACACTGCAAACTGTAACGATCGCTAACAAATGCTACCTTAGTTGTCGGTTGCTCAATTCATTTGCAGCATATTTACGATTCCAGGTTAATAAGGCGTTGTTTTGCTTGGTGTGCTGAACCTTGATAAAACCCAAGAACTGTCATTTTCACCGCCAAAATATATAGCATTTTTCCTGTAGCATAATTGCACAGCGAAGGTTAATTACAATTTATGCTCTTGTTGTGTGTTTGCAGTAGAGAAAACACGCAATTGTATACAACACCGCTACAAAGCTACTATAGTTTGTGTTGTCCAATTTCTTTTGCGCAATTTACATCCAGGGTGTCTAAATTAAGTGTTTGTTTTGCTGGTGTGCTGACCCTTTAGAGAAAATACCGTCATTTTCAACGCCCAAAATATATACATTTTTCCCTGTAAGCATAAATCACAAGCGAGGTTAGATTACAAATATTATCTCTGTTGTGTGTGTGGCACGTACGTAAAACACTGCAATTGTAACAACACGGGCTACAAAGCTACTTAGTTTTGGTTTGCGTCAATCTTATTGCTCAATATACATCAGGGTTAATTAACGTTGTTTTGGGCTGAGTGTGTCTGACCGGCCCAATGAACCGTGCATTTTCAACGCCAAAAATATATACAGTTTTTTCCTGTAGGCACATAATCATTCTAAGCGAAGTTGTTAATTACAATTTTATCTCTTGTTGTGTAGCGTAGCTAAAACGGACAGCAAATGTGAACGACTGCTCACAAAAGGGCTACTAAGTTTTGATGGTTGCTCAATGTCTTTAGTCGCAATTTACATCCAGGGGTTACATTAAGTGTTGTTTTTCTTGATGGGGCTGACCCCTTGAAGGTAAGCCGTCATTTTCAAACGAAAGAGCAAAATATATATCATTTTTCCTGTAGGTCGAAAATTTCACTTAAGCGAAGGTTAATTACAATTTTATCTCTATGTTGTGTGGTAGGTATGAAAACACGCAATTGTAACACGGGCTACTACAAAGCTACAAGTTGGTGGTGGTGCTTCAATCTTTCGATTGCGCAATTAATTACCAATCCGAGGTAGAGGTCTAATTAACCGGGTGCAGTGTTTTGCTGGTGTGGGCTGACCCCACAGAAACTCTCTGTCATTTTCAACGCCATAAATATATACATTTTTCTGTAAGGGCAATTATTCACAAGCAGAAGTTAATTACAATTTTATCTCTGTTTGTGTGGCGTATGAAAACATCGCAATTGTAAACACGCTACACAAGCTACTAGTTTGTGATTGGCTGCAACTATTCTTTTGCGGTGGCAATTGACATTCAGGTTAATTAAGAGGCAGTTGTTTTGCTGAGTGGTGGCTGACTCGCCAAGAAACCGTCATTTTCACACCTAAAATATATACAACATTTTTTAGTCCTGGTACATTAATTCACGGAAGCGAAGGTTAATTACAATTTATCTTCTTGTTGTGTGTGCGTAGAAAACAACTGCATTTAGTAACAACACTACAAATCATAATCAAGTTTGTGTTGCTCAAATTCTTTTGCGCAATTTTACATGCGAGGACCGGTTAATTAAGCATTGTTTTGCTGGTGTGCATGACACCCAAGGAGAACGCGGTCATCTTTTCAACGCCAAAATATATACATTTATCCAACTGTAGTCATAATTCACAAGCGATACCTAGTGTTAATTACAATTTTACATCATCATGTTGTGTAGTCAGTAAGAAAACACGCAATTGGTAAACACGTGCTTCAAAAGCTATCTGTTTGTGGTTGCTCAACTGTCATTTAGCGCAATTTACATCAGAGGATTAAACTTAATAATGCGTTGTTTTGGCTGGTAGTGAGCTGACCCCAAGAAACTGTCATTCTTCACACTGACTGGAGGCAAAAATATATCACATTTTTCCTCCTTAGGCATAATTCACAAGGCGACAGGTTAATGAGCAAATTTTATCTCTGTTGTTGTGGGCCGTAGAAAACCACACAATTGTGACACGCTACAATAGCTACTAGTTTGTGGTGCATTCAATTTCTTTTGGGCACAATTTAGGCACCAGGCAGGTTAAATAAGTCGTTGTTTTTGCTGTGTGCTGACCATGTCTGTAAACCCAGAAGAAGCGCGTATCATTTTCAACGCCAATAATTATATAACATTTTTGCAGTAGGCATAATCTTCACAAGGCGACAGTTAATTCAATTTTATCTCTTGTTGTGTGGGCGTGAAGAATAACACGTCAATTGTAAGCACAGTTGTCCTACAAAAAAGCTTACTAGTTGTGGTATGTCTCAAATTTCATTTATGCTCCCCCAGCAGATTTACATCCGCAGTGGGTTAATTAAGCGTATATTTTTGGCTGGTGTGGGCTAGACGCGAGAGAGCCTGAAGAACCATCATTTTCATACGCCAAATATATACATTTTCCTGTAGCATTAATTCACGAATGGGTAACGGTTAATTCGGGCAATTTTATGCTTCTGTTGTAGTGGCGTAGAAAAAAACACGGCAATTGTAACATCGCTGAAACAAGCTACTAGGTTTGTTGTTGCATCAAATTCTTTGCGCAATTTACGATCCTTGCGTCCAGGATGTTAATGTAAGGTTGTATTGCTGGTGTGCGTGACATCAATAGAAACCCCGTCATTTTCCAACTTGCTCCAAAATATAATATACGATTTTTTCGGCTGTATGCATAAATTCATACAAGCAGAATAGGAGTTAATACAATATTTATCTCTTGTTTGTGTGGCGGTAGAAAACAACTCATTTATAACACAGAGTCTACAAAGTCTACTTATTGTTTGTCGGTGTGCTCAAATATCTTGCGCTAAACTTTACATCGCAGTAGGGTTTATAATCGCCAGTTGTTTTGGCTGGTGTACTGACTCCCTAAGAAGACCTATCAATTTTGCAACGGTGGGCACAAAAGTATATACATTTTTCCTGTATCATAATTCACAAGCGATAGAGTATTATCAATTTTAGTCTCTTAGTTTGTGTGTGCTGTAGAAAACACGGCAATTGTAAACAAGCTACATAGCTACTATTTTGTGGTTTCTCAAATTCATTTTTGCGCAAATTTACGATCTGCAATGGGTGTTAATGTAAGCGTCTGTTTTGAGTCTGTTGCTTGCCCGAGAACTCATTTTTCAACGCTCAAAATATATACATTTTTTCTCTGTAGCATAATTCTCAGCGACAGAAGGTTAAATTACAATTTTAAATCTCTTGTTGTTGCGCGTGTCGGAAAAGCCACTGCTATTGTAACAGCAACCACTTACAAGCTATCTATTTGTGGTTGCTCCTAAACGTTCTTTTGCCGGGCATATTACATCGCAGGGTTAATTAATCAATGTTTTGCTGGTGATGCTGACCCGCAAGAAACTGTCTTTTCAACGCGCAAATAGATGTGGGTCATTTTTTTTTTCCTGTAGCTATTGATTCAGCTTAAGCGAAGGTTAATTGAGCAATTTTATCTCTTTTGTGTGGCTGAGAAAACACGCAATTGTAATCACAGCCTCACAAAACTACTAGTTTGTGGTTGCTCTCAATTCTTTTGCGCAATTTAGCATCCATGGGCCGGTTTATATTAAGTCGTTGTTTTGCTGGTGTGGCTGAACCCAAGTAAATCCGTCATTTTCATACGCCAAAATATATACATTTTTTTCCGCCTAGCATAATTCGATAGAACGAATACGGTAATTACAAATTATCATCTGTTGTTGTGCGTAGATAAACACGTCAAGTGTAACACGCTACAACGCTACTAGTTTGGTGATCTGCTCAATTCTTGTTTGCGGCAATTTAACATCCCAGGGGTTAATTAAGCGTTGTTTTGACTGTGTGCTTGACCGGCACAGTATGAAACCAGTCATTTTCAAGCGGCCAAAATAATTAACATTTTCCTGTAGCATAATTCAACAACAAGGCGAGAGGAGTTAATTACAAGTTTTATCTCTTAGTTTGTGTGGCGGGTAGGTAAAAACACGGCAATTGTAACATGGCTATCAAAGGCTAGCTAGTTTGTGGTTGGCTAGCACATTCTTTTTGGCGCAAATTAGGCATCCAGGGGTTAATTAAGCGTTTTTGCTGTTGTCGCTTGATCCCCAAGAACACAAGTCATCTTTCATAACTGCCAAATATATACATTTTTTTCTATTTTTCTGTAGGCATTAATATTCAGACTAAGGCGAATGAGGTTAGATTAGCAATTTATAATTCTGCATGTTGTGTGGCGTAGAAAGATCATCGCATTGTAACCCACCACGGTGCATAGTTACAAGCTACTTATTTGTGGTTGCTGCAAGATTCTTTGTTTGCGCATTTTACATCCAGAGGCTTGAATTAAGCGGTTTTTGCTGGTGTGCTGACGCCAAGAAACCGAGTCATTTCAACAGACTAAGGGCCGAAAATATATACATTTTTCCTGTATGCATAATTTCACAAGCGACAAGGTTAATTACAATTTTATCTCTTGTTGTTGTGCGTAGAAGAACACGCAATTGTATACCGACACGCTATCTACATAGTTAAAATGCTACTTGATTTGTTTTGCCTCAAGCTTCTTTTGCGCATTACAGACATTCATCGCAGGGGGTTTAATTAAGCGTTGTTATTGCTGGTGTTGCAGACGATCCTAAGAAACCGGGTCATTTTCCAACCCAAAAAATTATATACATTTTTCTGTAAGCATAATTCAGCAAGCGGAAAGGTTAACTTACAATTTTATCTCCCTGTTGTGTTGCGTAAAAACAGACGCAATTATAAACATGGCTACTATAGCATTTACTAGTTTGTGGTCTATTGGGCTCCAAATTCTTTTGGCGCAATTTACATCTCTAGGTATAATTAAGCGTTGTTTTATCTGTTGTGGCGTGACTCACCTAAGAAACATGGATCATTTTCAATGGCCTAAAATATATACAATGTTTTCCTGTAGGCATAAATTCACTCAAGCGAAGGTTAAATATACATATTTTAGTCTCTATGTATGTGGTGCGCTTAGAAACACACGCATGTAACCTACGCTAAGCATAAGCCTACTAGATTTGTGGTTGCTCACAATTCTGTTTGCGCAATTACATCAGGGTTTAAATTAAGTGTTGTTTTGCTGTGTGCTGACTTTGGGTAGAGGGCTCATAGTAAACCCTGTCATCTTTCAAAGCCAGAAATATATACATTTTTCGGGCTGTAGGCATATTCACAAGCGAAGGTTAATTACATATGTTTTATTCTCTTGTTCGCTGTGCTAGGTAAAACACCTCAATGTACACGCTACACAAAGCTACTAGTTTGTGGTTGCTCATTCATTGCGCAACTTTACATCCAGGAGTTAGATTAAGGCGATTGTTTTGGGGCTGGTGTGCTGACGCCCAAGAAACCCGCTCATTTTCAACCGGTCCAAATATATTACATTTTCCTGTAGAGCATAATTCACGGTAGGCGACAGGTTTAAGTTACAAATTTTATCTCATTGTTTGATCATGCGGGCGTGTAGAAAACACGTCAATTGTTAACACGCCTAGCAAAGCATGCTACTTAGTTTGGTGGTTGCTCAAGTTTCTTTTGCGCAGTAAGTTTTTACATTCCAGTTGGTTACATTATAAGCAATGTTTTGGGCTGGTAGTGCTGACACCCCAAAGAAACTGTCATATTCAACGGCCGAATAATTATATAAATTTTTTCCTGTACATAATTCACAATCGAAAGGTTAACTTACAATTTTTATCATCTTGTTGTGTCGCGTAGAATAACACCGGCAATTTAACCAACGCTACATCAAAGTTGCTAGTTTGTGGTTGCTCAATTGCTTTTGCGCAATTACATCACAAGTTTAGGTTAATTAAGCGTTGTCTTGTCCTGGTGTGCTGACCCCCCAAGAAACCTGTCATTTTCTAACAACGGCCAAAATATGATACCATGTTATTCCTGTAGCATTATCTCACAGCGGAAGGATTAATTAGCAATTTGAAATCTCTTGTTGTGTGGACGTAGAAAACACGCAATTGTAAACGCCACGCTTACAAACTACTAGTTTGTGATTGCTCACAAATTCTTTTGCGCAATTTACACTATTCAGCCGGGTTAATTAAGGCGTTGTGTTTGCTGGTGTGGCTGACACGCTGCAAGTAAACCGTCAGTTTTCGCCAACGCGCAAAATATACTACACATTTTCCCTGTAGGCATAATTTCACAAGCGAAGTGTTATTACAATTTTATCTCTTGTTTGTGGCGTAGAAAACCAAGCGCTATAGTAACACGCTACACAAGCTACAATTTTTGTTGCTGCTGCAAGTGTTCTTTTTGGCTCAATTCTACATTCAAGGGGTGTAATTGTAGGGCGTTGTTTTTGCTGAGTGTGGCAGTCCCCAAAAATCCGTGCATTTTCAACGCTCAAAATATATATCATTTTTCCTGGTAGTTCATAATTCACACAGCGAAGGTTAATCTACCAATTTTATCTCTTGTTGTGTGTCGTAGAAACACGTAATCAATTGTAACACACGCTACAGAAAGCTATATTTTGGTGGTTGCTCAATTTCTTTTTGCACAATTTACATCCAAGAGGTTAATTAAGCGTTGTTTTTAGTCTGGTGTGTCTGGACAGCGCGGCAAGAATAGGGGGGGGGGGGGGGGGGGGGGGGGTGGGGGAGTCGTCATTTTCATTCAACGCCAAATATATATACATTTTTTTTGTAGCATAAAATTTACAAGCGAAGGTTAATTCAAATTTTTTTTCTTTGTTGTGTGGGTAGAAAAAACGCAATTGTAACACCCCTTTCAAAAACTACTAGTTTGTGGTTTTCAAAATTTTTGCGCAATTTACATCCCGGGTTAATTTAAACGTTTTTTTTGCTTTGGGGTTTCTGGGTCCCCCCAAAAACCATCATTTTCAACGGGGGAAAAAAATATACATTTTTTGTGGGGATAACAAATGCCCGGAAAAGGTTTAATTTCAAATTTTTATCCCCTTGTTGTGTGGCCCTGGGGAAAAAAACGGGAATTGTAACAGCCCCACAAAAACTACTTTGTTTTTTGGGGTTTTCCTCCAAATTTTTTTTGCCAATTTTCATTTTCCCGGGGTTTAAATTTAAACGTTTTTTTGCTGGGTTTTCTGACCCCCAAGAAACCGTCATTTTTAACGCCAAAATATATACATTTTTGCCTGTAGCATAAATTTTACCAAAGGGGAAGGTTAATTACAATTTTTCTCTTTTTTGTTTTGGCGTAGAAAAAACACGCAATTGTAAAAAAACCCCTAAAAAAAGCTACTAGTTTGGTTGGGGTCAAATTTTTTTGCGGGAATTTACATCCAGGGGTTAATTTAACTGTTTTGGGGTTTTGTGGGTGACCCAAAAAACGTCATTTTCCCAAAGCCAAAATTATATTAAAATTTTTCCTGTAGCATAATTCACAAGGGGAAAAGGGTTTAAATTAAAAATTTTTTTCTCTTGTTGTGTGGCGTAGAAAAAAAGCAATTGGGAACCCCCGCTACAAAGGGTTAAATAGTTTGTGGGTTTCTCAATTTCTTTTTCGCCAATTTTCATCCCCGGGGTTAAATTTAAACTTTTTTTGGGTGGTGTGTGACCCCCAAAAAACCCTCATTTTCAACGGGCCCAAAAAATATACATTTTTCCTTTTTGCATAATTCCCCAAAGGGGAAAAGGGTTTTTTTTCAATTTTTTTACTCTTGGGTTTTGTGGGCGTTAAAAAAAAAACACGCAATTTACATGCTACCAAAAAAACCAAATTTGTGGTTGGGTCAATTCTTTTTGCCGCAATCTTTCATTTGGGGGTTAATTTAAAAAGGTTTTTGGGTGGGGTGCTGACCCCCAAGGGAAACCCGTCATTTTCCAAAGCCAAAAAAATATAAATTTTCCTGTAGCATTTTTTCACAAGCGTTGGTTAATTACAAAATTTTTTCTCTTGTTGTGTTTGGGTAAGGGAAAAAAACGCAAAATTTTAACACGCTACAAAGCTATTTGTTTGGGGTTTCTCCCAAATTTTTTTGCGCAATTACATCCCGAAGGGTTAAATTTAAACGTTTTTTTTGATGGGGTGCTGACCCCCCAAAAAAAACCCTTTATTTTCAACGGGGCCCAAAAAATAATACCCTTTTTCCGTTCTAATTCACCCAAGGGGAAGGTTAATTACAAAATTTTAAAACTCTTGGTTTTGTGGGTAAAAAAACAGCAATTTTAACAGCTACAAAGCTACTAAAATTTTTTGGATTGTCAATTTTTTTTGCGCAATTACACCCGGGGTTAATTAAGCGTTGTTTTTGGTGGTGTGCTACCCCAAAAACCGTCATTTTAAAAACAAAGGGGGCCCAAAAAATATACTTTTTCCCCGTAAAACCCTTAAAACCCCAAAACGAAAAAGGGTTAAAATTTCAATTTTTTTCTCTTGTTGTGTTTGGGTTAAAAAAAACCCCCAATTTGGAAAAAACCCCACAAAAGGCTACCAGTTGGGTTTTATCAATTCTTTTTTCCAAATTTTCATTCCCC
>JAODAL010083413.1:0-11262 GCA_025379985.1 Phyllomedusa bahiana
GTTTGGCTTTTACTTAATAAAAAAGTTTTTAATTTTGGGCAAGGAACAATTTTTGGGCCCACTTTTGACCGGGTTGATGACCCATTCGTTACTCATTGAACAAACCCCGGGAAATTTTTAAGGGTCTGACGGGGGAACAAATAGCCAGGAAGGTAATAATCACTTGTACCCCCGAGGAAAACGGGCTCAAATATTTTAAAAATGTCTTTTTTTTGTTTCCCTACATTTTAAACCCATTCTTTTTAGCGGACAACCCCTTTAAAAATTGCGGAGTTTTTCGCCCCGAATTTAAAACCGTGTGACAGGGGGGGGGGGGGGGCCGGCAGCTCGCCACCCAAACATGCATTAAATCCACGGAAGGGATAGCTGTAATAATTAAATTCCCTTCTCCCCCTTCGCCGTAGTGCGAGCAGGGAGGAGATGTAATCCATATTCTCTATAGACAAGCAGGAATTTCGCCAATAAATTCCTGGGAAAAAGGAACTGTGCAAAAAAGCTAACAGTCAAAATCAAAATTTTTGAAACACTAATCCGGGGCCAAATACCAACCTCCAACTGATGGCGGCTAGCCAGCAAAAGGCCCACAAGGAGACCGTATAGGCCCAAGCAGAAACCAATCGCCTGATCATATAGACGCACCAAGCAGCAGTGAAAGAGCAGCAAGAGATGAACCAGGCTCTACAGCAGCAGCTCCAGGTCCTGACTACAAGGCCAGAGTGGTAAGAAGGTGGACAGTTCACGCTCCCTCAAGCAGTGCTTAGCAGCCTGCTCAAGATGACCCAAGATGATGATGTCGAGCCGTATCTCGGGACCTTCGAGAGGATCGCGGATACTGAGCAGCTCCCAATGGACGAGTGGGTGGATGTCCTGGCCCCCTTCCTAACAGGTGAACCACAAAAGGCCTACTTCAACCAAGAGTTCAAGACGCTAAGGATTACACCAAGTTGAAAGGAGAGATACTAACCCAACTGGGAGTTACCCTGGCAGTACAGGCCAGAGAGTCTACACCTGAGAGTTTGATCCTGCCAAGCCAACTCGGTCACAAATGTACGATCTCCTCCACCTCACCAACAACTGGCTACAACCAGAAAATCTTACACCTGGCCAGATGGTCGATTGGAACGTCTGTGATCACTTTGTTTGCGCCCTACCTGTGAGGCTCCAGCGGTGTGTGGGGTATTAAACCCAAAAGTGTGGATGAGTTCGTCTCAGTTGTGGAGAGGTACAGCGCCACTGAAGAATTCATACAGGGACTGCATCCACCAAAGCCAGCACGGGAGAAGACTGTCCCTGTCCCAAAAGGGGAAAATAAACATCCTGATGGGAGGTGGTCACCGTTGCTTGAAAAGGGGGAAAGGTTGCCCACCCCAAAAAGGAACTTTTTACCTAGAGCCCTGAGACCTATTATCTGTTGGCGGTGTCAAGGACTGGGACATGTCACAGCACATTGTCCAAACTTGGGAAAACCCATGGACTGTGGATTTGGTAGACGTACATCATTATTTGTAAGGCCTTCGTATACCACTCATGCTGAGACTGGTAGTGACCGGTGGGAATATACTGTCGGAATTAAGGAACATTCAGTCCAAACTCTCATGGATTCCGGAAGTTTGGTGCCCCTGGTTCAAGCCACATCAACTCCAAACCCGCGGTCTAGGGGTGGTTAGTATTCACTGTGACACCAGAGACTCCCTGTGCGGCCGCACGACATGAGGTGGCAATCATTGCTAATTTACTCCACGGTGCTATTCTAGGTTGTGACTTTCCCTTGTTCTGGGATTTGTGGGAGAATAAACAGGGTCGAGTGTATAGTGTTGTACCTCTTGTAAATTGTATATGTTAAACTGGTAGTGTCCGCCAAGGTACAAGGAGAAACACATATGTTTCCGTTGTCATTCCTGGCTGGGGACCCAGAGGAAAACCCCTCTGAGCTAGAATTTTCTTCTTTGTCAGTATCAAGGGGGAACTTTGGTACTGAAAAATTGTAAGACCCTAACCTGGTGAACGCTTGGAAAATTTTAAAAAATTTATTGGGGGAAACCGAGGCACCAGGTGAGAGTTGGTCTACCCTCTTTTTTGCTGTAAACAACTAGCCCCACCCTGTGCTAGGGGGACTCTTAGGGGTGGAGAAAACCAAATAGAGGGTGGAGCATAACTTTTACTGGCCGAAATCTGTAGAGCGATCTAGGAATTTTGCCAATCTTGCCTGGAGTGCCAGATTAACGCCCCTAGGCCCCATTTTTCAAGCCGTGTTCGCTTCCCGTAACAGAGGTCCCCTTCGAGGGTTTAAAATGGATCAGGTAGTGCCTCTTCCTAAGTCGGCCAGGGGACATCAGCACATCTTAATGGTCCTAGACTATGTCACGGGCTCTCCAAAGGCCATTCCCCTTAGGAACACCTCCTCTAAATGTATAGCAAAGGAGCGGTTCCAGATGTTCACCCGAACTGGGGTCACAAAGGATATCCTAACAGACCAGTGCACTCCCTTTATGTCTAAAGGTGACCAAGGAACTCTGCCGGCTTCTAGACATTACCCACCTCCATACATCATCCTCTGACCGATGGTCTGGTGTAGAGGATTAATAAATCCCTTAAGGGGATGTTAAAAATGGTGGTGGATAAGGATGGGAGAGACTGGGACCGCCTGCTATCCTACCTGATGTTCTCCATATGGGAAGCTCCACAAGCCTCCATAGGGTTCTCACCTTCTGCGCTCCTATATGGTAGACATCCCAGGGGACTCCTTGACATAGCCAGAGAGACCTAGGAATAGGAGAGTACCCCATATAGAACTGTAATTAAGCACATCACATGTGCCTGAGGAAGCAGGGTAGAGCCACGTGAAACATGTAGCTTCCCTGTTTTATTACTCTACAATAAACCGGCTTTATTTTTAATTTGGGTTTTTATCTTTGTTATTTTTGCCCCTGAAGCCCTAAGGGGAACTCCTTTTTTACACTCATTTTGCGAGTTTTTTTCCTTCCTACAAAGCACATCCCCAAAGGGATGCGGATAAAACGCAGACCCTTTCCTATATTTCCAAAGAGAACAGGGCAGCAGGCCAGGCCCCCAAAGCCGGGGTGTATAATGGGTCAGAAAGGGGTCAGAGCTTTTTCAGCCGGGAAAACCGGTCAATTTGCTTGTCCCAAATGGCCGACAGTAATTTCCCCTGGCGAAATGGAAAGGGTTTCCCTTACAGAAAACTTTTTGGACCTTGTCATTCCCCCAAAAAAGGGGGATATACAAAAGGGTATTGAATAAAACTTTTGTTATTGCCCAAAATTTAATTATTTCCACCTAATTTTCAAATACATTCTTTCCATTTGTTTTCTCATTTTGTCTCTTATAGTTGAGGTCGACCTATGATGTCAATAACAGGCCCCTCTCACCTTTTCAAGTGGGAAAATTTTCAAAATTTGGGTGGCTCACCAAATACTTTTTTCCCAAACTGTGTGTGCGGGGTGCATATATAAATAAAATTTGGGGTTTTTTTCACAGAAAATTTGGTAATCTGAAAAGCAAAAATCTCCTCCAAAATTAAATTTTTTTTTGTGGTTTCCCATCAAGGAATTCAACGTGACAGAAAAAGTTTTTTTTTTTTGGGGTTTTTTTTTTGTTTTTTTTTTTCTTTTTGCCCTTCTGTTTACCTCTTTTTTTTGGTGGTCAGGTCAAATTTTAAATTTCCCACTGATTGGCGGGAGTTTGAAGTCAATCGGGACTTCAAAAAATAAAACGACCACCAAAAACAAAAAAAAAAAACAAAGAAAACTATAAATAAGTATATTACTTTAAGGACTGTGCCCCCGGGGGGGCTAAAGGGCCCAAACCAAAATAAAATTTTTTATACGATTTTTATTGATTTTCAAAGTAAGGGGTTTGTATTTGTTTATATTTTGTTTGTGTGAAATATTTAAAATATAAATTATATAAAAATACTCTAATAAATATATATAATAAAATATATAAAATATATATATTTAAAAATATAATTTTTTTTTAAAAATATATATATTTTATAAAATAATATTGGAGGGGCAGCACAATGGAAAAACACAGGCGCAAGGGTTTTAGCCCCAAAATAAAGAAACTTTTAAATTTAACGTCTACGGGTTAAAAACAAAAATTTCCCATTGGCTTCAGCATAAACAAAAGGGTTTACAACAGAAACCCCCCCCCCCCCCCCCCTTCCCTTCAGGAAAATACATGCAGAATAAATATGCTCCCCAATGGCTTTGGGAAACCCTTTCCCCAGGCCCCACACAGCATCACATTTTCGGGCAGAAAAACATTTTCCTTTTTTTCCCGGGTTCCAAAACACCCCCTCCTAAACCTCATACACCAGCTGCCTTTTATTTGGCCGGTAAGACCGGGGCGGGAGTTTTGGGAGGGGCCGTCCCCCCCAAACCCTCTTGGGGGCCCTCCAAAAAAAAACCCCAAACCCAACCTACAAAGAAACCGCTACACCCCAATAACTTTTGGGGCTGGCTACACAAAATTTGGGTTTTTTTTTAATACACCGAGCCAGCCACCTCGGTGATAAATACCACCCGTCAATGAGGGAACCTCTGACCCTTCTACATAAACCCCCCCCCCCCCTGCCCAAACTGGGGGTTTGGGCACCTTTTTGCACCAAACCAGTGTCCCCTTGGGACGGGGAAACGGTTTGGGCCGGGCATTTTTCCCGGGGCCCCGTTTTCTACAAAAAATCTAAAATCTTGTAGGGGTAGGAACCATCAATTTCCCCCGGGCATTTTTTCCCCCTTTTTGTCCCCGCATCCTTTTTAGGGGTGCGGGGTCTGACCCCAGTTTAAAACCTTCTACCTAGCGGGTACCCCCTTTAAACCGTTCCGGGCCCACTTTATGGCTAAAACTCTTTTCTCTATAAAAAAGAAGTTTTTCTAAAGGGAGGACAATTTACGGCTCAAAATATACAAGGGGATGTTCTTTCCCCTTTTATTTCTTGGACTGACACCCCCAGCCCTACAACCAAACATCTGTTTGTCAATAAATGGTCTGGAAAAATCCGGGGCCACCAACACTGGCTGTTTACAGAGAGCTTGCTTTCGGCCCTGAAAAGCCTGCCCCCTCTGGGGACCACTTTACCACCCCCCGACTTTGTGCCCTTTCGTGGGGTCATTTAAGGGCGCTGAAAACCCCGAAAAAATTTTTAGGGGGGAAAACCTTTCGTAGAAAACCCACTATCCCCCAAAAGGCCCTGCCCCGCTTTTTTAGAGAGGGGCTTTGGCAATTTCGGGACGCCCCCAAACCTTGTTTATTTGGGGCTTTAACTACCTCCCCCCACAATAAAAACCCAGGTATCTGGCTTCCCCCAACCCAATGGAAAAATTTGTTGGGATTATTGTGAACCCAGCCTCCCTTAGGGCATCCAGAATTTTTTTTTTTTTTTTTTGCCACTTTAGGCAGATGACTCGCCCATTTCCTGCGGGAAAAAAACAAAAATTTCATCAAGGAAACGCAGCTGCGTACTTTCTTTTGGGGACTTATACGGTCCTTGGCCCTTCGGGAAACGTAGGCGGGCGCCCCCTTTTAACCCGAACGCATCCGAAAAATATTTGGTTAAACCCGCTGGTGTGGAAAAAAGCGCTTCTCTCTAGTTTCCGGGGCGGGCGGGTTTGCCAGTACCCTTTTTTTTTAGGTCTAGCGTAACCATATAGCGGGGGGGGCCTACCCCTCCAATTAGTTCTCAACCCGGGGCATGGGGAAAGGAAAATCAAAACTTGGATACCTCATTGATTTTTGCGGAAGTCTTTGAAAAAACCTCCTTTCCCCCTTTCGGTTTTTGGCACCAGGATTTATTGGACGGGACCGCCACTCTTTGACCTTTCTATGACCCCTAACTTTTAGCTTTCCCTTTACCTAAAGGGCCACTTTTCCCGGGGCCCTTCGGGGAAACCTATAGGGTTTCAAAATTTACTCGAAACATGTGGCCCCGGAGTACCTCATCCCTCAATCCCCTTTACCACCCCCTGCACTCAGGAACAATTCCTTTTTTAACGGTTGAAAACAACCCCCTACATTGCGGGCTTCCGGGGAAAAGGGGCCCGGGTCTCAGCAATTTTTCCCGGGCCGCAATACCCGGGGACGGGCTGGGTCCCCAAACCCAAAGGTTCGGGGGGGCAATCTCATCCTTCCAGGGTTTAAAGAAAATTTCACGGGGGGTAAAAGCTCCCGGGGCTTCCCTCTTCCCGGGGTTTGGTTTTTTCAGAAATTGACGTCACCCCCTTCTCCCCCCCCCTCATTTTGGGCCCTCCCTTTTTTCCCAAAAATTTGCTTTCAAACCCCCGTTGGGTAAAAAACAAGTACCCGACCCCCCGGGTCTGAACTCTGGGAGCCCTTGGCTGACCGATTGTATACCCAACTTGCCTTTTGGGGCCGGGCTGAGATTTTCCCTTTCACAAGGGGCCCTTTACTTTAGCCACCAAATCCTGCATCTGTCCCACTTTCCAATCACACCTTGTAGGGTTTTTCCTTCATTTCCCCCCAAGTCTCCTTCCCAAGGGCCCAATAGACCCCTAGAGTTTTTCCATACAATAACTCGAACGGGGAGAAACCCCCGGGGGCCCTTTGGGGGACCTCCCGGAAGGAAAAAATCAATAGGGCAATAAACAGTCCCCGTCCCATCCATCCCTCTCTAACTTTCCTTTCGCATCATGGAATTTTTAAAGGGCTTATTAAACCTTTTCCAAAATAAACCATCGGTTTTTAGGGGATAAACCGAGGGGGCGCAAAAAGTTTAATTTTTAGTACTTTAAAAACAATTCCCTTTATTACTTTTTACATAAACGGTGTCCCCCTTTGGGCTGTCCCAAAAACTCCTTAGGGAGCCCTTTCCCCGGAGAAAAATAAAAAAAAATTCCCTGGCAAAAGGGGCTTTGATGACGTATTTCCCCAAGGGCACTGCTTCTGGGTAACCCGGGGTTTGCTTTAAACCACGACCACCCAAAAATATTGGTGGCCCTCTCGCTACTTTACCCCTGGCCCCAAACCAGATCCCTTCAATCCATTCAAAAAGGAAAACCCCTATAAATTTGGGAACGGGAACCCAAGGGGGTACGAAAGTGGGTTTCCCGGGGGTTTACCCCCGGGGACACGGGAATGACGGGAAAAATCCTTTATTTCTCTGTAAAAACCCCGGCCCCTTTGAACCTCTGTAAAAAACCCGTTCCTGGTTTTGGGCAGCCCCAAGGTGACCACCCAACCCCATGTAATGGGCCAGGTCTAAACCTTTCGGGCTGTAGGGCCCCGGAAAAGAAAGCTGCTCAATAACATCATCCCCCACTTTGGTTTACCCGGTATTTGCAAATTATTTTTGACCGGGGAAATTTGGGGGGTACCCTCGTCCCCCGGGTTTGGGGGAAAACCATCTAACCGTGGGCATTCCTAATGCCCCTTTTAAAAGGGTTTTAAACCCCGAGCTGGGCAGAGGGCCCAAAAATTTTCTCGGGGTACTCCCAGGGCGGGGAACCCGGGGGCTCACTTTTTTCTTCATCCTGATCCCCACCAATACTGACATAGGAAGTTGTCCCGGGGTTCGGCCCCCAAAATTAAACCCGACCCACTTGGCCTCCTGGGGAGCAAACGGGACTGATTTTTCCCATAAGGCCCCCAACAAGGGAAAGTCCCGCCCACAATAAAAGGGTGCAACAAGTCGTGACAACACCGACCGGGTGGGAATAGTGGGGCCGGGGGCCCGTGCCAATGTCCACCTGCGCCACGGGATAATGCTTTGGGGCTCCGGGATTCATACACCCCCCAACCCTTTTTTCCCCCGGGTCAGTACATGCGGGGGTGTGGCCCTTAGGCCCGGGTCCCCCAAACTCCCTGAGTCCCGGATCCCAACACAAAAGGTTTCCCCCCCCTTTATGGGCACTTGGCAAAGCCCGGGGGCCCCCCCCCTTGGCGGGGTTTTTGCGCTGCAGACGGGTTTCCCCAAACCATGAGACGCCCGCCTAAAAGAGCACCCATAGGCCAGTGGGCCCCTGTGCACTGGGCGGGGAAAGTGACCCCGGGGGTTTTGGCAACTTCCCCCAGACATGTCACGGCCAGGACCCCTTGACCCGAAAGGGCAGTCCCCGTCCTGACTTTAGACCCCTGCCCAGTGGTTTAGGTCCCTTTTTTGGGGGTGTCACTCCCCCTCCCGCACCCCAGTACTGGCGAACCCCCCGATCTCCCCACTCACTCAGGGAGGTCTCTACAGCCACATATCCCCGGGCGAGACCGACAAGCTCGTCCACACTCCTCCCCGGGTTTCCCCCCGTGGGAAACCCCCATTTATGGGGGCCCCCGGAGCGATTTTTCGAACCTGGGCCAGGGTGAAAACCCCCTCGACCAAATTTTGGGGAGGGGGTTTCAGGTCCTGGCTAAGCCACTTTTTTGGACGAGAAAGAAACAGGTCGAGCATCTGGGGTCTTAAAGGGTTGTCCTTGTGTATCCCCACGATGCACCCTTTGCGCCCGGCGGCTAGGGGGTTACCATCCCAGGGCGCGCCATAATTTCAGCCTTTAGCTTTTCCTATTCTTTGGCACCCCGTAGGGGTTAGGTCAAAATAGGGCCCTTAGCGGGGCCCCCGGGGAGGAAGGGGGTTTGGGCCCCGGGCCCCCTGCTCTGGAGGCAACTTTTTTTCCCCGGTCCCCCTACCCCTTTTGAAAACAAACCGTCAGTTTAAGGGGGGCCTCGAAAGTCTTTCCCCAGGCTTTAAATTTTTTTTTTAGCCCTCACTAAAGTTTCCCCTTTGGGGTTGCGGGCTCTCCCCCTGGGGTTGGAGGGGGGCCCCCACCTCTCTGGGCCTTTTGACCGATGTAGTTAAAAACCGGCCATCTTTGGAGCAGGAGCTTGTTATCTCCTGTTGCGCCCCTCACCTTCCCCCGGGATGAGCGCTGCTGCGGGGCTTGGGGGCCGGGGACCAGGTGCTTGATTTGCTCCTCCCCTGTTTTTCTTAAACCCCCGTTTTTTTAACCCTGTTTGCTGCCTTGACCCAAAAAAAAATTAAAACCCCTGTAAATTCAGGGATTTTGCCCCTCCGAGACACCAATTGTGAAAATTGGGCACACAAAGGCAAGCACAGGCCAAGGTTTTAGTCCCCCAAAATTTAAAATAAAGTTTTTTTTAAAGTCCCACTGGTTCAACACAAATTCAGCTTGGGTTCAGCAAAACAAAACGGGTACAACAAAAGTCCCCTTTTAAAATTATATAAGCTAAATTAAAAAATATATAAAAAAATATATAAAAAAAATTTTAAAAATAATATAATTATAATATATATTTTTATATATATATGTATAAAAAATATATGTAAAATTTTTAAAATAATATATATTTAATTTTTTAAAAACTATGAAAATATATATATGGGAAATATATTTTAAAAATATATATTTTATCCCACACATATAAACACCAAAAACAAGCCACTTTCAGGGAAAAACAATAAAAACCAAAACCAAAATTTTATTTTTGGTTGGGGGCCCCTCTTTAAAACCCCCAGGACACACAGTCACTTTAGTAAATCTTTTTAAAAGTTTTTCTTTTTTGTTTACCTCTTTTTTTTGGTGGCGCATTTCCCGAAATCCCCGATTTTTACTTTTTCACCCAACCAATCAGGGGATTCAAAAATTTAATGACCTACCACCAAAAAAAAGAAGGAAAACAGAAGGCAAACAAAACCCTCTCCGCTTCTGTCATTTTTAAATTTCCTTATAATCCGCAACAAAACTGAATTTTGGAGGAGATCTTGCTGCAGATTACCAATGTATCTGTGTAAAAAAAAATCTCAAAGAGAAAGAAGTTTACAAGGTCTAAATCAAAAATAGAAGACAAACGAAAGAATATTAATACCTGTGTGGCCTGGGGGCTTACGATGGCCAACCACATGAATGTTTATACAGTTTGTTACAATAATTGTATTATTCCAGTAAAGATGGGTTCAAACTACAATATTGTATATGTCTGAGGTATCCATCGGGGTATCATAAAAAAGGTACCCCGACAGGTTCTGTGACAGAATCATAAATAACGGCAGATGGGCCCTTTGGTGGATACGTTTTGCCAAGCATAGCTTTTTTTACGGGACTCAATAGATAATTATTATCCCCAATGGGTCTGTCGCAATATATGCCGCAGTACCTTTTTTCATGGTACCCTAACGGATACCTTGAACAAATGCCATAGTGTGAACCCACCCAAAGTGCTTGTGTTGTTTGGGGGGGCCCAGTGCTCAGCTCAGGGATGCAAAATGGTGTTAAGACGGACATGTGCTCGGTGGAGCTAGTGCACAGCTCTGCCCAAGGGCCTATATTGGTGTTAAGATGGCCCTGTCAGGGAGGACCTGTGTATGCCCAACCTAGGGGTCAGCTGCAAGCACATGGCAAAGCAAGGGACAGAGGGTGGAACACAGTACCGGGAGGCAAAAAGATGATGATTGTGCCAGATCTATAGAGGCAAGAAGACTGGAGCATCTGCGGGCCGGCAAGGGCGCAGCACACTCAGTGAAAAATATCCATATATCCCACAAAGGGCCAGCTTTTAAACTGGGGACAAATAAAATCCAAAAGAAGGGCAATGACTCACATAGGTACCCAAAAATCAATGTGTCTGGGGGCAAAAACAGGACTTTATGAATTTTGTACAATAACAGCAAATATTGTACCAAAATATCACCAAATTTATTTAGGGATACTCCTATTCTTAAATACGGTCTGTAAAATATCGTCAAGTTCCTTCTTAAATGCCTGTTTGGGTTTTAGCCAATCCTTTTGAACAGCACATCCAAAGTTGCCAAAATATCTTTGCTTCATACACGGGGAGGGACCAAATCACCATATCAAATCATCATGAAATAATAAAGTTACGTTAAAACCAAGCACACCATTGTTTTTTTTGAAATTCTCAATAAGTTTGATGGTTTATATGACCTCTTCCCCTGGAAAAAATAAAGTTGTATCCAAATTTTCCCACTTCAAAAAAGGCCACCATGGTCAACACCATCTTGACACTTTTCCCCCCCCAAAACAATGTGCCCCAAACAGGAAATTATTACAACAACCATTCCCCTTTTATTTTTGGTGTATCCAATAAAAGGCCACCTTGAAGTTTTCCCTTTAAAAAGCTACGCTGTTTTTTGGAAAATTGATAAGGGGAATTTTTTGGGGGAATTTTCCTTAATTCTTCAATCATAATTTCGCAAAGCATTTCCGGATGGGTTCAAAAGGGAAATTTGAGGGAAAGGGAGTAGATTTTTGGAAA
>JAODAL010083414.1:0-11262 GCA_025379985.1 Phyllomedusa bahiana
TCTGTTGTAAAATACTCAATGCCAAAAATTTTGCCCGATTTTATGTCCAAATAACGCTGAAATATACCAGTGTGTTATTGTGATCCAAATATATACAGTATACACTTCTCTTTTTTTTATTACTAATATCTTGTGCCACGCGCACAAGATATATGTAGCTTTAGCTTTTGAACATGGTGAGAACTAGAGGTGGTAAGCGAGCAAGGAGGGGTGTAGGAAGTGGAGATAGAAGTACGAGACAAGGCATTCCTTCCAGTGCTCCAGACAACAGACAAGTGAGCACATCATCAGTCACAGGACCGTCAGGCCTGTCATCGCTTGCTCAGTTCCCTGTGCGTCTCATTAACAAACAGTATCGCCAATCTGTTCTTCAGTGGTTATCAGATCCTGCATCCAGCGGTTTTACCTTCTCTTCCTCTCAGTCATGGCCACAAATGTCATCATCATCAGTCCAGCCTGAAGCACACACAGGCCGAATGTCACAACCCAATATACAGACCACTCCATGTTTCCCATTGGCATGTTCTCACTGCCACTAATGGTACTGCCGTCTAATCTAGTCAAACCAGAACCTCCATGTTCCCCATTGGCATGTTCTCGTTGCCACCAATGGTACTTCCGTCTAATCTAGTTGAACCAAAAACTCCACATTCCACATTTTCATGTTCTCGATGCCACCAATGGTACTGCCGTCTAATCTAGTTGAACCAGAACATCCATGTTCCCCATTGGCATGTTCTCGCTGCCACCAATGGTACCTCTGCCTATTGTTGTGTAACTGGAACCTCCATGTTCCTCATTGGCATGTTCTCGCTGCCACTAATGGTACTGCCATCGAATCTAGTTGAACTGGAACCTCCATGTTCCGCATTGGCTTGTTCTCGCTGCCACCAATGGTACTGCCATCTAATCTAGTCTAGCCTGCAGAGGCATAAATTCAAGTTCTTGGACCCTGGTGCAAAAAGTAAAATGGGCCCCCCTGTTACAAGGCCTGCCATCAGTCATCTATTAAAAGATTCAAGGCCCAATACAGCCAAATAGTTCCTATTTAGTTCCTATAATAGTTCCTTTTTGATTAGGGCCCCTGACAGGAGTACTGCCCTTACGGCCCTATAGGCACCCCTGCCAGTTACCATGTGCCATTTCCAATACTGGTGTCTTATGAGTCAAAGGGGCTTTTGGGACCCCTCAGAATGCAGGGCCCCATAGTGGTTGTTACCGCTGCACCCCCTATAACTATGCCCCTGCCAGCTGAATCTCCATGTTCCCCGTTGGGATGTTCTTGCTGCCACCACATATATCACATGTACACATCACAAGCAGAGGCATAACTTGAAGTTCTTGGGCCCTAGTGCAAAAAGTGAAATCACGTGCCATTTCCAATACCGGTGTCTTCTTATGGGTCAAAGGGGCTTTTGGGCCCCCTCAGGATGTAGGGTCCCATAGCAGCTGCTACCGCTGCACCTCCTATAGCTACTATTGAGTATATAACTACCGTTTCTTAATGCAATAAATTACCTGGTCTGCCTCCTGTTACGGAGATCCTCACTCCATCCGTATATCTAAGGTTTATATCTAGAGTTTTTTATGGTTCGTTCAAGTAAAGTTCACGTTCGACATGCGCACTCAACATGTCATTTGTAGTTTCACTTTTAGCTGCTTCCTGCACTTTTAGTGGCCACCCAATCAGTGAAGAGCACAGAGGAGTGTCAAAAATGTCATCACTGATGGTATAGGGATCTCATTGGCTGCTAAATATCACATGACCCTGTTATGTGTATTTCACTGTATCCCCTTGTGAACGCCATTTCCAGTTCATTCTCTGTACTCATTGGACTGCTCTCTGTCTGCTTGCTTGCATGTATGCAGGCACACGATTTCTCACTGATTTTAGACAGGAAAAGCTGGGAATCATAGACAGCAATAGTTAGGGAGTTTTGATTTGGTGGCTGCATCTTTCCCATCGTTATTCTGAGTGCCCAAAAGTTCATTTCTGCTTTTTTGGGGATCCAGCTTTTGCAGAAGACACCACTAGTAGAGCTGGGCAAATTTCTAAAAAATTCAGTTCGCCGACTTTGCCGAATTTTCCGACAAAATCCGTTTAGTCCCGGATTACTTCGGGACGAATCACGTTAAAAAACAGCTATTTCCTGGCTGCACAGAGCCTGTAGGGTGCTGTAGAACAATGTGCCATGCTTAAATATGCAGAGGGAGCTTGGTTTGGTCTTCATACAATGCTGTGTTTAAGTATGACACGCACATGACTGCCGTCGCTCTTAGAATCGCTTCACTCTAAAGTTCCCTGGGCACTTACAGGGGCAAAACTGACCAAAAACTGAAACAGGAATGCAGCCCGACAAAGTCATAGCAGCGCCAGCTGGAAAAAAACAAACTGAGGGCTAAGATCCTACCATAGCGTCAAAGAACACAGTTGTAGGTTACCGGAGCCGCCACAGATCGCAGCACAGTAAGGGGACGTCACAGCAGGGGTCACTCCATGAGGCCAAATCTTTAAACCGTCACAGAATATGACAGAACATGTTCTGTTAAATGCTGATACATGTAGAGGCCCCCCCGAATGAGTGGAGAGGGTGTCGGCAGTAATATTGCGTTGACGTCTCTGATCATTTTGCCCTTCCTTTCATCCGTCAGTGTCCGCTTTCAATCGGTCAATAATCCATGAGTATTGCTAAGGCCAAAAACAAACAGGAGTTGATCCAATACAGAGTTGACCAGTAATTGGGATATTTGCATGTCTTCTGTGTTCTGTATCCACTCCTGCTTTTGGCTAGACAATCCTGATCCTTCCCATTCCTTCTGAGAGGTGAAAAGAAGGGGAAAACCAAACATAGTGGTAACGTCATAGAATGGCGGAGGGTGGAAACAGCATTAGGAAACCACAGGGTGTTCCAGTGAGACAGCGGTCACTTGGCAGCATCATGAGTAGGCCACAGAATGGCACAATGACAAATTCTGGAGGTGGCAGCAACATCAGGAGCCCACAAAGTGGCACAATGACACAGTGTGGAGATGACGTCATCAACAGCAACAGCAGCATGAGGTGTGACAAATTGTCAAATTCTGGAGGTGGCAAAAACAGGAGTAGGCCCCAGAGTGGCACAATGACAGAGTGTGGAGGTGACGGCAGCAGCAACAGCAGCAGCATGAGGTCAGCAGAGTGCACAATGACACAGTGTGTAGGTCACAGCAGCAGCCACAGAAGCAGCATGAAGGTCAGGACAGTGGCACAATGACAAATTCTGGAGGTGGCAAAAACAGGAGTAGGACACAGAGTGGCACAATGACAGAGTGTGGAGTTGATGGCAGGAGCAACAGCATGAGGTCAGAGATTGGAACAATGACACAGTGTGGAGGACACGGCAGCAGCATCAGCAGCAGCATGAGGTCAGAGAGTGGCACAATGACACAGTGTGGAGGTCACGGCACAAGCAACAGCAGCAGCAGCATGAGGTCGTAGAGTGGCACAATGACAGAGTGTGGAAGTGGGTGGCAATACCAGTACCTGGTAAAGATGGTGGTAGGCAGATGGAGAAACTGACGGCATTTATGTGGCATCAGGCGGGTGGCAGCATCAGAATAGTGGCTGAGGCAGGTAGTTTGAATCCAGACTAATTTCATAAAGTTTTGGTGAGTCGTCATGGCTGATGTAATTTAACGCCTAATTCATTGGTGTGTGGAAATCCTGTCCAATCCACGCCTGAATCATCTTGACAAAGGTCAGTCGTGCCACATTTCCGGTGGACAAGTGGGTTCTCCTTGGGGTAACGATGGCCCCCGCCTCACTGATCACCCACTGTGATGCCTCACTACTGGCCGGGCAAGACATCTTCTGAACTGCAAACTCTGCAAGTTGCGGCCACAATTCCAGTTTGGCTGCCCAGTAGTCCAGCGGATCTTCTTACTGGGGTGGCAGAGTGCTGTCCAAGTAGGCCACCACCTGTTGTTTTTTCAGGGTCTGCTCCAAGTCCTGTTGCTGCTGCTGGCGAGTGCCCTCCTCAATAGGCGGGTTAAGGAAGCTGCTCATCAGCGACTCCAGACTTAGGTTGCTGCTGATGGAACTGGTACTGATCTTACCCCCCCACCGTCCCACGGCAGCCGCGGCAGTGGGAGGTGAGCGCTGAGGAACCCCCCCGTCAGACCTGTCAGAGGATGGACGATGCCGCACATAGCCAGCGGCCAACTGACTATGGAGGATTTCTCTATAGTATTTGAGTTTGTCCTCCCTCTCAGCAGCTGGGAAAAAGGCTCCCATTTTGGACCGGTAGCGAGGGTCCAATAGGGTGGAGAACCAGAAGTCATCCCTCTGCCGGATGGTGACTATTCCACTGTCACTAGCCAGGCAAATCAGCATGCTGCGGGCCATCTGCACACGTGACTCTGAGGGACTTCCCTCCATCTCCACTGTATACTGCCACGGTGCTTGCGGGTTATCTGCTTCGTCTTCCTCATCTCCATCTACCTCCTCCAGTTGCTCCTGCTCCTCCGCTCCTGTTACCTGGGTAGAAAAACCACTCATTTCACCAGACAATGCTTGTGCTCCAATGTCCTCCTCCTCCTCCTCCAGTTCAGTCCCCACCGGACTCATGTAACCGCGAGATGCAGTCGCCACGTCTCCAGTCCCCTGCCCAGACAGATTTTGTAGCATCTGTTCCAGGACATGAAGCAGTGGAATGATGTTATTCATCCCGTAGTCCTGGCGACTGACAAATAGGAAAAATGTTGTCTTTGACGTTGAAAAACACCGTTTATTTTACTGACTACAATAGCACAAACACGTTTATTTAACCCTTGGATATAAATTGCGCAAAAGAAATGAGCAGCCAAAAATTAACTGGTATGCGGCATTTTAACATGCCGTGTATTTTACTGTCTAAAAAAACCAGAAACACGCTTAATTAACCTTTGGATATAAATTACGCTATAGGAATCACCAGGAAAAAAACTTCTTCTTTGGCGTTGAAAAACACAGTTTCTTTTACTGACTGCAATAGCACAAACACGCTTATTTAACCCTTGGATATAAATTGCGCAAAAGAAATGAGCAGCCAAAAATTAACTGGCATGTGGATTGTAAAAACGCTGTTTCTTTAACTGAATACAACAGCAAACATGCGGACTGTGGCGCCACTCGCCCCCGGAGCAGGGGAGACAGGGGAGTAACGGCTGTGCCCACAACCCGACCTGCGGGGCGCAAGCCTCCCCCTCTTTCTGTAACGGAGAAATCTTTGTACTAGGTCTCGGTCCAAGATATTGTCCTCCGGCTCCCAGGATCTCTCCTCCGGCCCGAATCCTTCCCAGTCGATCAGAAAGTGTCGCCTCCCTCTGATAGTTTTCATGGCCAGAATCTCCTTGACTGCGAACACATTGGAGGCCTCCGCTTCAGGGGGGGAGGAGGCGACTTTCCGAGAGAAGTGATTACGGACCACAGGTTTCAATAGGGAGACATGGAACGAATTCAGGATTCGCATGTTAGATACGTTTCAATACTTCGAATGGACCCAAGAAGCGTGGGCCACGTGACTCCACGTGACTCTGAGGGACTTCCCTCCAACTTCACTGTATACTGTCACGGTGCTTGCGGGTTATCTGCCTCGTCTTCCTCATCTCCATCTACCTCCTCCAGTTGCTCCTGCTCTTCCGCGCCTGTTATCCGGGTAGAAAAACCACTCATTTTACCAGACAATGCTTGTGCTCCAATGTCCTCCTCCTCCTCCAGTTCAGTCCCCACCGGACTCATGTAACCGCGAGATGTAGTCGCCACGTCTCCATTTCCCTGACCAGAGATATTTTGACGCATATGTTCCAAGACATGAAGCTGTGGAATGATGGTATTCATCCAGTTGTCATGTCGACTGACAAATAACATGGCCTCCTCAAATGGCAGGTGTCACGCATGAGCTGCCACTGGCCGACATCAAAGTTAAACAGGGGAGTACTCCTGTCCGCCTGGATCATTAAAAAATCGTTAATGGCCTTTTTCTGTACATACAATCGGTCCAACATGTGCAGGCTGGAATTCCAACGGGTGGAAACATCGCATATAAGCGTGTGTTGGGGGAGGCCGTTCTGCTGCTGCAACTCTAGGAGGGTGTACCTGGCTTTGTGGGAATGGATGAAGTGCATGCACAGTTTCCTGGCCATTTTCAGAATCTTCTGAAGATCGGTGGAAGACTTCAGGAACCTTTTCACAACCAAATTGAACACGTGCGCCATGCAGGGCGCATGAACCATCCCTCCTCGGTGCAGCGCGGACACCATGTTCCTCCCATTGTCCATCACCATGGTTCCGATTTGCAGTTGGCGCGGAGAAAGCCACCCTTCGATTTCTTGCTGCATGACGCGGAGCAGTTCTTCCCCTGTTTGACTTCGCTCGCCGAGGCAAGCCAGGTGTAGAACTGCGTGACACCGCTGTGCCCTACACATGTGGTATGATGGAGCAGCACTTGTGGAGGCTGAGATGGTGGTGGTGGTGGTGGAGGAGGAGGAGGCGGCGGACATTGGCACAGGAGCACCAGTTTGACAACGTGGAGGAGAAAGCGGCGTCTCCTGTCCAAGTTGTTGGTGTGGCTGGGCAGGAAGCATATTCACCCAGTGGGCCATAAAGGACATGTACTGGCCCTGACCTTTGTTACAGCTCCAGACGTCCGCGCTGCCGTGCATCTTGGAACAAACCGATAAGTTCAATGACTGGCCCACCTTCTGTTCTACATATTTGTTAAGGGCTGGTACTGCCTTTTTGGAAAAGAAATTACGGCTTGGAACTCTCCACCTTGGCTCGGCACAGGCCATTAATTCTCTGAACGGTGCAGAAACCACCATTTGGAAAGGGAGGGACTGCAGTACCAACAACTTGGACAGGAGCAAGGTCAGCTTCTGCACCTTAGGATGGTTGGACGCATACTGTTGTCTTTTTGTAATCGCCTCGTTGAATGACTGCTGGCGCCATGAGTAGCGAGGAGCAGGAGCATCTGGACTGGGAGTTGATGGCAAAGAAAAACAGCTCCCTTCTGCAGAGGTGGTGGAGCCTTGACTGGCTGCAATGGCATGCGTGCCACTGAGCGCTGCTGCTGTTGTTGCGGTGCAGGATGAACCACCACATCTGAGCCACGTTTCTCCCAGGCCACCGGATGGTGACGCTGCATGTTTTGACGCAGGGCTATGGTGCCAATGTTAGCTCCCTGGCCATGCTTCACTTTCTGCCCACAGATTCTATATATACCCATATTCGGCTCCTCCGGTGTCTGAGCAAAGAACTGCCACACCGCCGTGTAGCTGATTTTATCGCCAATGTTCTGCACTGAGTGACTACTTCCACCGCTGCTTCGCTGAGCCTCTGTGCCGCTACTTTCTTGGACCTAAGAAGCGGGTTTTTTACCCCGTGGCCGTTTGGATCCCGACCTCGCACTGCTGCTGACTCACGGCCAAACTACCCACTTGCTGACGCCCTCTTCTCCTGACGATGGTGAAGCCCTTGCTTCACCCGGCTCCCAAGTGCAGTTGGGTACATCATCGATTATTGTTTGATCTTCACTGCTGACCTCCTCAACGGTCTTGGTATGCAGAGGCTGCCCCCTCACAACATGACCTCCCATGCCACTCTCCACATCTATACTTTGACGCCTACTGCAAGAAGCAGGTGATATTGGCCCCATTTTTTTCGCTGCCAAGTAGCTGCTGACTGTCCGCCTCAGATTGTTCATCCTCGCTGTATAGTGGCGCTGAGCCCAGACCACATAGTAGATCTCTGGTTGAGTGAACCAGATGCGACAGAGGCGGGTTGAGAACAGGTGAAGGCCGCTGACCTGCTCCCGGGCCATGCCAACTAAGGGTTGAGTCTGATGTTCGCACCGACTCTTGGCTGGGGTTGTCAGATGTCATCTGGAAGGAAGTGGATGACCTAGTCAACCAATCAAGAACTCTTGGGTTGCTGGTCAACACACGGCCGCTAGATGACAGTGGCAGTTCTGGCCTCACTGAGTGACCCCTGCTGCGACGTCCCCTTACTGTGCTGTGACCTGTGCCTGCTCCAGGAATGTTTGTGCAACTGCCACTCGCATGTGAAGAACCTGCCACCTCTCTGTCTGCCATATTGTTTGTTCAAAAATGTACAGACTCTGTTTAATAAAGATATCTGTATATGATAAATACACACCCTGTATTTGACTCCAAATGAACCCACTAACAGGCTTGGGTAACCCTTGGATATAAATTGCACAAAAGAAATGAGCAGCAAAAAATTAACTGGTAAAAAAACAGAAACACGCTTAATTAACCTTTGGATATAAATTATGCTATAGGAATCACCAGGAAAAACTTCTTTTCCCTTTTGGGGTTGAAAAAAAACAGGGTTTTTTTTTACGACGCAATAGCACAAACACCTTATTTAAAACCCCTTGGGTATAAATTTCGCAAAAAAAATGACACCAAAAATTTAAATGGCATGTGGATTTTAAAAAAAGCTGTTTTTTTTTAACTGAACACAACAGCAAAAACATGCGGGGCTGCGGGGCCACCCGCCCCCGGGGAACAGGGGAGTAACGGGGGTGCCCCCAACCCAACCTGCCCGGGGGGCCCAGGGGGCCAACCCGGGCAGTACCCCCCCCTTTTGCCTCCCCCCTCTTTCTGTAAAAGGAAAAAATCTTTTTACAAAAACCCCCGGTCCAAGATATTGTCCCCCCCGGCTCCCAGGATCTCTCCTCCGGGGCCCGAAACCTTCCCAGTCGGGTCAGAAAGTTCGCCTCCCTCCCCCTTTAAAGTTTTTTATGGCCCCCAAAAAAAACCCCCCTTTAACTGAAAAACCCTTTGGAGGCCCCCCGCTTCAGGGGGGAGGGGGCGACTTTTCCCCAGAAAATTTTTAAAGGGCCACAGGTTTCAATAGGGGGACAATGGAACAATTCAGGGTTCGCATATTAGAAAGGGGGCCGGGGTTTAAAAGGGCCCCCGGGATTGATACGTTTTAATACTTCGAATGGGAAACCCCAAAAAACGTGGGCCCCATTTTTGCTGGAAACCCTTTACCGAATGGACAGCCACACTTTATTTCCTGGGGAAAGAAGGTCCCCGGGAATCTTCCCCTTTTTGCCCCCTGTTTCCCTTTTTGCAAAAAACAGCACGCTGCAAGGGGCTGGGGGGTCCCGTTTTCCCAAATGGGGTTTTCATAAAAACCCGGGCCGGAATCTACCCCAGGCCCCCTCGAAGATGTAAAGGGAAGGGGGGGGTGGTGGGCGGGATGGGAACCCATAAAACCCAAATAGAAAGGGAGGGGCCAGTCCCAAATCAAAGCCAATGATTTTGTAAAAGAAAAAATCCGCCCAAAGGTAGTAGACTTTCCCAATCTCTTTGCCCCGGGCCCAGTAAATACTTTTCCCAAGGGCCTGGTTAACGCCCCCCCTCCCCCCTGGGCCCAAAGGACGGGGGGGTTTGGCCCCACAAAAAGTTCCCCTTTAAAAAGAAGGCGGGACAGAGAGCACGCCAAAACCTGGAAAAGGGAAAGGACCCCCCCGGGTTCCAGGGCTAATTTTTTTGGGGGGAGGCATTTAAACCCAAAAATATCCTCAAAAAAAGAGGTGGCGAGCTGTGGAGCCAAAGGGCAGACCAGGGAAAGGAAAAAAATGACCACTTTATAAAAGCGGTCCGCGACCACCCGATTGCAGTATTACCCTGAAGGTAAGATCAGTGATGAAGCCCATCTATCTATGAACAGGGAGAATGGGAACGCAGGGGAAAAAGAAACCAGACGGCACTCCCGCGAGTTTAAATTACGGGCACAGGTAATAAGGGCTTCCACAAAATCTCTTGATCCTTTGGAAAACGGGCCCACCAAAAAAAACGAAATTAGCTAAAACTCTTCCACCAGGGGATGCCCCGCCTTTGGGAGAACAATGCCCCCATTGAAAACCCCTTCCGGAGCCCCGGGGGGAAACGTACGTCTTACCCGGGCAACTGAGGAGATCCAGGGGGGCGACTGGATCAAATGTTCTGGGGGAAATAGTGCTGGGGACCTGTCCTTCCCCGAAATCTGAAGCCGGAAACGCATGGGGCCTTAATTTTTTTCTGCTGGCGAAATAAATTCAAAGTCAAAGCAGAAAAAAACAAGACCATCTTCTTGCCGGGGTTTAAGATTTTTGCACCGTCTAAAAATTTAATGGGGGTTTTTGTGGCTGTGTACCTCATGGATATGAGCCCCCTCGAGGAGTGGCCCCACTCCCCATGCCACTTGAGGGCCAATAATTCCCCGATCCCGTAGCAAATTTCTTCCTCGGGCGAGAACATTTTGGAAAAAAATCCCCCGTAGAGGCCCCCTAGGTTTTTTGCAAGAGGACCGCCCCTGCCCCCCAAGGACGAGGAACCCCATTTCCAACTAGAAAGGTTTTCTCTGGATCTCATCTTTAGTTCCTTGACCTTTTTTTTGGGCCCCGAGACCAGAACTCGATGGCGTTTCTTGCGCGCCACAATCGGTGCCACCAGTGTGGAAAAATGGGGAAAAATTTCCTATAAAAATTACGAACCCCAGGGGAAACACGAATAGCCCAAAAGGGCCCACAGGCCGAGGCCCCTGCATACGGGGCCCCACAACTTAGCTGATCCCTAAACCCGACTTTTTTTCTTTTAGGTTTTTCCCAGAACGGGAGACGTGTTTGATAAATAGACATTTTTTCAGTTTGCGTACAGATGATTTTATGCGGAACGCTCAGTTAGTGTTTTCATTTTATCGACAAAGTTGAAATCGGGAAGGTTTTTTTAAAAGGGGGAACGAAATTTCCAGATCAATTCGATAATTAAGGTTTTAAAAACTGACATCTCTATTAAGATCGGCCCTTTTTTTGCGCTTTCCTGTAATTTTGGCGGCCAGCAAATCATATTATAGAATAGAAGGGGTAGAAGTGTGTGCGACGTCAGACTGGATTGTTGGTTGCGATTGGGTGGGAAAAAACAATGACCTCTTTTTACATAAACACTTTCCTGTTTCAGCCTCAGTGTCTCCACGTCTCATAAAAGGACGGGCCGCCTGTGGCCACACAGCGCACGAAATTAGCATTTTCGCACAGAGAAACCTCTGCTATTGCTGTGATCCTTTTAATTTTTGTTAGATTAGAGATTTTAACATTTTATGTATTAGCTAAGAATTTTAAAACACATCTACCGTGTAAAGTCACGGCGGGGAGCGGGGGGGGGGGGGGGCCCCCCCCGGGGGGGAACACAGACAAACTCTATCTATAAAGAACATGGATAAAGTTCACC
>JAODAL010083415.1:0-11261 GCA_025379985.1 Phyllomedusa bahiana
CATACCAATGCAGGGCGTGCGCACGACGGCTGCACTGATTAAAGGGGCACAGCTGCGCCCGGCCCTTAATTGCCGTCAATTGCTCTGTGCCGCTGTCCTATATAAGGAATACCACCCAGGCTCTCTGCAGATTGTTTGGTGTGCGTGCCTTGGTCTTGAGAGTGTTGGAAGTCCTGTCTGATTACCCGTGTACCAGTCCGTTCCGCTACGTTTCCTGCCCTGACCTTCTGCCTGTCTCTGACCATGAACCTCTGCCACCAGTCCTGACCTCCTGCCTGTCCCCGACTACGCCTCTGGATTACGATTCTATACCACGCAGTACCCCGGCCGCTATCGCAAGCAAGTCACGTCAGGGGTAGCGACCTGGTAGCCTCACGCCACAGCAAGTCCATCCCGTTTTGTGGCGGGCTCTGGTGAATACCGGGGGCTACTTAGACTCCGCTCCCTGGTGTGGCTTAACTATCATCGCTTGCGGTGGTCCGGCGAATCCACCGAACCCTTACATATATATATATATATATATATATATATACTATGTGGGGAGTTGACCTGAGAATGGTCTGAGGGTTTGACTAAGCTTCAGACCTAGCCATTGGGGTGTAATGGGGCGGGTGGACCACCAACAACAACAAGCAACACAAAGAAGTCCCAGCAGTTTTACAGCAATACAAAGTGTATTAATAAAAAGACTCACTACTATGATTTGGAAAAAAGATAGAGGGAGGATTAAGATAGGTGCATAGTTTGGTGGAGATTCAATCCAAGTACAATCCAGGCAGGAGTGGGAGAGTAATAACTGTTCCTAGCTAATTATCTCTAATGCTGTCCTTCAAAAGCTTGCCCTGTGACTACCTCTTACATCGGAACCTCTCTCCGTGACATTAACCATAAGGCCTTTCCCTCAAATATGTCCAGAAACTACAACTGGCGCCAATAAGGAAAGCGGCTTTAGGACACAGCGAATCCTAGGCAGGGCCCAATAGAAACAAGACAAATGCCAAATCTATATTTCTCAAATCCTCAAACGTCCAAAACTTGACCAAACAAGACAAGAAACAAGATACTTCAGCATGACACAAGTGATCTGACACTAGACAAGACAAAGCAATCCCACACAACAGAATGAAACAAGATCCATAATTGTATTCTCTACAATCAGGCCACCAATTTGGCAGCGCTTTATAGAGTATGCTAATGAGTTCAGGTGTGCGGTCAGGTCAGTTAACAAGCAAGAATCCTGAGTAGCTGCCATTTATCCACTCCAAACAAACACAGACAAAAAGACATACAAAACACAGAAACTCCTACTGACCTAAAAAGCAGGAGAGCATGAAATAGCAGGACAGTTCTTGCCATTTGTAATATTACACCCTTCCCCCTCTTCCATATCTCAGGTTAGCTGCATGAAAGGCTCTTACCAAACGGTCAGCATGAATGGTTCTCACTGGTTGCCAAAACCTCTCCTCTGGGTCATAACCACATCCCTCTACGTGATAATGAAGCTACCTGCCACCCTGGATCAAGGATCTTCTTGCCAATATACTCAGCCTGACCATGAACAACAGATGGGGGACTATTGACAGACCTCCTGAAACTAGACACAGGCTTACAAAGGGAACAGTGGAAGGTCCTGGGAATTATCATGATTCTAGGCAAGATTAATCTAGACAGATAGATTAATCTGTTTTATGATTTTGAAGGGACCAATAAACATGGTTGTCTTAGCTTTATGTTTTTGGTAGGCAATCACACACAATCGCCCACCTTGAATTTGTGTGACCGGTGTTAGACATCAGTCTTATGCTCTTACACTTAGCAGTGAGAGCAGCAGAGCCTAAAGCCCAATGATCCTTACACCAAACTGACTTTAAAATCCTGACACTCTGTCTAACCAAAGGAACTTTAAAGCCTGACCTAGCGGAAAATGAATCTGCTTTAGGATGGAACCCATAGTTACAGAAAAAGGGAGAAACATTAGTAGAAGCATTAGATGAGTTATTATACACAAATTCTACCCAAGACAAAAACTGACACCAAACAGCATGAGCTGCCAGAACAAAAAAGCAGAGGTACTGTTCAAATTTCTGATTCACCCTCTTAGTCTGACTGTTTAACTGAGGGTGATAAGCAATGAAAAAGTTCAGGATAATGCCCCAGATAGCACAGAAAGCCCTCCAAAACCTTTCTACAAACTGTCAAAAAGTTATTCTCAGGAATTCAATGAAGTTTCACCACATGGTGAACAAATAGCAGTGCCAGAGTAACAGTAAAAGACGATCCAGACAAAGGTATGTAATGTGCCATCTTACTAAACCTATCCATACCAACCCAAATGGTATAGTCCCACCTGACTTGGATAAATTGACAATGTCCATGAATTTGTGTGTCCATGACCTCTTTGGAGTGGGTAAGGACCCAAAGGGTAGGGCCCTAAGTGCATTTTTGTGAGCACAGATGTCACCTTCTCCAATAAACCTCTCTACACCACACAATATATAGTAGGTCACAAGACAGAGCGGGACAGAATCTTATAAATCTTTGTGACACATGCATGACCCACCATCTCCCCCTCATGACACTCAGAAAAGACAACTGGTCTAAGGTCTTCAGGAACAAACAGGACTTAAGCAGGCTTTCTTGGAGAGCTTTGCAACGGAGCCTGCAAAAGTAAGTTGAAAATGTGCAGCATCAAACCAGAAGTAGTCTTCTGAGGAGGAATGACTGGAGATGGTGCAAACGTCTCTATGTGTTACTGAAGAAAACTGTGTGACAGCACATCTGTCTTTAGGTTTTTAGAAAATGGCCAGAAGGAAATGACAAAGTCAAATCTAGAAAAGATCAGGGCCCATCTAGTCTGCCTGGGGTTAAGTCTCTTAGCAGATTCCTCATACAAGAAATTCTTATGGTCAGTATAGACCACAACTGTGAACTTAGCTTCCTACAACCAAACACAGGATTATAACTGGTCAACCAAGGATACCCCAAAATAATTGGATAAGAAGGGGAGTGAATTCATAAAAAATAAATTGTCTAATATTGGATAACTTGAGACTTGGAGTGCAAAACTTCGCTGATCTCCCTTTTAAGGGCCGTTCACACGGCATAGTGCAAATACTGGTCAGAAATCCCTACTGGTAGTCGCACTGTTTTGCGGCCGTGCACACAGCCGCCAGGGGACAGCTTTTCTCCACATTAACATGTTCATATTCCGCCCGAAAACCGGGGGGAAGAATGAACCTGTGGAATGTTTTTTGATCGCTGGCGGTCTGAAAAACCGTCCGTCAGAAAATCCGTGCAGTGGGCACCGCTGCACGAATTTTCCATTAAAGTCCATGTAAAAAGGTTGACACCCAGTGTACAGACGGTTTTCAAAACTGAAAACCGTCTGTAAAACCGGGTGAAAACCCCTAGGGGAATTCCCTCTAATATACAAATGTCAATGGACTCTTCCAAAGGCACAGGGTCTATTCCCGAGTGAAACCAAAATCCATGAAAGCTGCTACAGTACCACTATCCACAAAGGTCTGCACAGGCAAAGAAACTCTCTCCCACTCTATCCTGAAGGACACCAAGAAAATATTTATAGAAGAAAAACTAAATATGCCCAGAGGAACCTCCTTTTTATCTCCTAGGTTTGGAAGTTTTCTGATTTGAGAATACTTTCCCTGGAAAAATAACCCTTTTTACCACAATAAAAACAGACTCAAAAGTTTCCTTCTATCCTTCTCTGTCTTGGAGAGTCTGAAGGGACCAATTTGCATTGGTTCAACCTCATTTACCCTAGGACTGCAAACTTTCTCAGAATTACACAAATCCCCCTCCATCTATGGCTTTCTCTTTTTTAATGCATCAGTCAATTTGAAATTAGAAAAGAGAGTCACAAGGAATGAATTGTACCTTAGCGTCTCTAAAGGGGTTTTCTCGCTACAAAGATCATCTCTTTAATAATGGGGACAGTAAAAATAAACACTTTTGCAATTGGTTTGTATTACCTAAATCATTTAGAATAGCAGATATAAGCTAAACTGCCTCAGCTCTCTATGCAGGATGTATCTGTATAATAAAAGTTGTGTGAGCTTCTCTCTGTTCAACTCCCATCTCAAGGTGAAGTATCTGGGCAATTACTGAGTCTGTAGCTGCTAGATTCACTCTCCCTCCATATAACACAGCCTTATACCCTGTGCTCCCCCCTCTACCTCCCGCATGATAACAGAGGGGGGAGGGCAGAGTGCGCTTCTCACATTTGTTTCTTCAGTTCAGACTGTATGTATAACTGCTTACACCAATGAAAGGGTTCTGGTTACAGCAATGCAAGTGTTCTGCTTACAAGGAGCTTGTGCAGCTTGGGAGTGAGGTGAGATCTCTGCAGGCATGAGAACCAGTGCAGGAGCTGTGACACTGTTCACTTCCACTGTTCACACAGAATGATGGTGCACAACTCTGCAGTGAGGAGAGACATGCTCCTGGGAAGAAAAACTCGCCCCTGGATTTGAAGCTGTAAAGAGATCAACAGCTCACGTCTGCGAAACCATAATGAGAAAACCCTTTTTAAAGGGAAAAAAATCAAGTTAGCACGCACATCCATTTGAAATTTGCATAGACTAGTGCACACTGTTGTGACTGCAAACAGTAAAATTATCAAATACAGAAGCCATCTCCACACCAAAATCCATACAAACATTGGACTAGTGGAATATTTAAAATGTATTAATGCTATGCTTTATACTAGTAACATGCAAAAAATAAAGGTTGGTTTGTGTGCAGCTTGATCAAGCTGCGTATGTCCACTTACTGCGTTAAGGTAGCCTTGATCTCTGCAGAAACATGTTGGCAAGTTAATACTGGGTTCAGAACGAACAGAGGCCCGGGCACAGACAGTGGCCGTGGCATGCTCCATGACACCAGGTCTACTGACAAGCAAGGATCCTGAGCAGTTGCCATACAACCACTTCAAACATTAACGAATTCTTTGGAAAAGGTAGGAGCATTACATAAACCAAAGGGCATCACTAGATATTCGAAGTGTCCCTCCCAGGTGTTGAATGCGGTCTGCAATTCAACTCAGTCACGGATTCAGATGAGGTTATAGGCTCCCCGCAAGTCCAACTATGTGAAGACCTTGGTATCCCGGAGTCGGTGAAATAGCTCAGAGATTAGTGGTAGGGGATACTTTTTTTTCACGTTATCTTTTTGAGATAGTCTATGCAGGGGCAGCGTAAACCATCTTTTCTCCACAAAAAAAAAAAAACAGCCCCGGGCAGGAGAGGGAGACTTGTGGATAAAACCCCATTTGAAGGTTCTATTTAATATCGGCCAATGGCCTAAGTTTCTGGCACCAACAACGGATAGACCCTGCCATGAGGAGGCCTTGTCATTCCACAATAGTTCAGAGCAAGAGTATGAAACTCTACGGCAAATTCCCGACTGTGGAATACCCTCGTCCAGATAAACTGGAGATTTGTGGTCATTGGATCTTTCCCTGTCCCATAGTGGCCCATGCTAGTGCTTCCCCAGTGATGAGACTAACCATGAATGCCACCTTTTGAGCGTTCTTTTGGAAAATTGTTAGCCATGATTCCATATGCATGGTGCACTGCGTAATAAGCCCTGACAGGCCTTAAGTTTACCATCATATTTGGTCGGGAAAGAGAGATGCGGTTTTGGGAAACCGACGACGCCATAGGAGTCACAGGGGGAGAAGGCGCAGCAGCTGGTGTAAAATGATGTTTACTGACAAGAAAAGGGGTACATCATGGAGGATAGCTACTAATTTCTTGTGCCTACGGGGCAATTTTTTTGAGACTGATGGCTACTACTGTTGTGAGGTCTCGAACATTTGGCAAAAAAAATCACCCCCAGACAGCACTTCAAATCATTCAAGGGTCTTTATTCCCAAAAGTGCAACGTTTCAGCTCATTACTGAGCCTTTCTCAAGCAATAGTATAGTGTCAACACTCCATTTAAATACAAGTGAACAAAACGTGAAATACGTGACATCTGTGTTAATTCATCATACAAAAACGATGACATCATAAAAAATAATCACAAAGAAACAGTGTACATAACATGTTGCTTACAAATGGTTTTTAAAATAATATAAATTGTGTAAATACCTCATTCAGTACAAATATATAATGACCGGAATATCACGAAGTTCGGCGTTCTCGTAGCTTAACTGCGCATGTCAGGGAGCACATCTCGTGAGACCTCGCTACTCACTAAGCTGAATACTGGAGATACATGCACATCATCATCATATAGGGGCGTAAATTTATATCAAATAACAGCGCTATAGGGAAAAAAATTGCTATGTTCAAAAAAAAAAGGCATCCAAAATATCTCCATCCAGCAAAACTGAAGCATCCCTTTAATTCTGCAGCAAGTCAGGTAGAGAACACCGTAACCCGTTCAACATGATTTTTCTTAAAAACAATCAGTCATCCAAAGTAATCTGAAACAAAAAAATAGAAATAAAAAATTAATCCACATAATAAAATCCCTAAACGCTATACTAGTGTTTGCATATCCTAAAATAAAGAGTAGTAAATAAACTCAAAACCGGACGAGCTCATGGTAGGTAACACCTTAAAGTCCAAATTTAACCCCTTCGGATATAACGTATCTAATCTAAATATCCATTCTAATTCTTTCCTCTTGAGAATCGCTTGACGGTCTCCACCTCTCCTTAATTTGGGTACTTGATCAATTATTGAAAATCTTAAATCCGTAATTTTATGTTCTTTTTCTATCAAATGTCTAGATACTGGAAAATCCATTCTACATGTTCTAATAGTAGACTTATGTTTGTTAATGCGTATATGACACTCCATTGTAGTCTCTCCCACATATAATCATTTACATTGACATTGCAATACATAAATGACAAAGCTCGAACAGCAAGTTAAATGATATCGAATATCAAATACCTTATTTGTGATGGGATGTACAAAACTACCACCCCTTTAAATTAAGAATTTACAATTATTACATCTCAGACAAGAAAAACAACCATTTCTTATAGATGAAAGCTGTAACTGATCATCTTTCTTCTTAATCGAGCCCAAATCAGATTTAACTAAATGGTCTTTAAGGTTTTTAGATTTATGGTAAGTTACCCGTGGGGGAATTTTTAATTCAGGAACATATTGTAAGGTATCATCAAGAATATGCCATTCCTTGTATATAAATTCCTAATTTTATTGCTCAATGGGGAAAAAGAGGTAACTAAGGGTTTAAACTTTTATCAATCAATTTTTCCTTTCCCTGACTAAAAAATATCTTCCCTCTTTAATTTTTTCCCCTTTCTTCCTATGTTAACAATGAGTTTTGACAGATAACCACGTTTCAAAAATGTATTACTCATCTCTGTCATTCTATTATCCACAAGATCATGATCCTGTACTATTCGTTTCACTCTTAGCATTTGGCTATACGGTAAATTATTTAATGATGATTTTGGGTGAAAACTATCAAATCTGACTAAACTATTCCAATCCGTCGGTTTCACAAAAATATCGGTAAGTAGTTTATCACCAACCTTATATATCAAGGTATCTAAAAATTGAAGAGATTTGTCTGAGGAAACCATAGTAAATTTAATGTCATCATTGATAGTATTTAGATAAGAAAAGAAGGCTTCAAGTTGGATCTGAGAACCAGTCCAGATCACAACAATGTTGTCTATGTAACGCCACCACTTCAAAACTGAAGTGAAGTGGGGCGATACATAGACATAATTCTCCTCCAGATGGGTCATAACTATATATCACATGCAAAAACGTAAAGGAAGACTTCCTCCTAGCGATCACACAGCCGTGCGCCGCAAATGAATCCTCCGCCCGGCTGCAGTATAAATCACTCTTCTTTATTAAATATATAAAAGACAGCCAACTGACAAACTACACACAGTACACAGACTAACGCGTTTCGGCTTGCTAGCCCTTGTTCACAGTAAAAAGTTCAAAAAGTTAACATCATATTTAAAATAAATGAAACACCAATAAAATTCAACATTGCATACACGTGACTGAGCCAGAGGAAACCCGAACGAACGAGAATGGAGAGATGGTAACCTGTATAGAATAAAAGATACATCATAGAAAGCATATGTGAGGGCATATATTGTAGCTCAGGTATTATAAACAATCAAAATAAATAAAGTATACACTTTACAATAAAGACCTAAAACTATTGCCATATTAGAAACAACGATGCGGACCTTATAAAATAAGCCGCATCACGGTAGGTTAATGTATATATAGGAGGTCCGTGCGGTAATTCATGCCCCCCTGGTATGCGTGTACCTAACTTTAGGATCCAAAACGCTTCCTTTTGTCCCGAGTTTTTTTACCCTGTCACCACCTCTGTACGGGCCGGGGGATATGTTCAACGGCATAAAATTTAAAGCTGGATAAAATCACCATGATGACATTCTACAAAAAGCCTGGCAACACCCAAACCCTTTGTCCCTGTTGATTTTTAATGGGAAAAAAATTGTTCTGAAATGCGAATTTTGAGTTTCCGTATTGTGCTGCCCACAATTTTTTCAAGCAACTGGTACATTCAATAATATAGATTACATGTGTACTGTTACAATTGAGAAAATGGTAAATCTTAATAGTTACCTAACTTTTTGTGTCAGAAAAGGGTGTCCATTTTGACTGAATATTTACACGCCCCACAGCGGCTACCCCCACATGGAAAAAATCCCTTCTGAACAAGGGCTAGCAAGCCCGAAACGCGTTAGTCTGTGTACTGCGTGTAGTTTGTCATTTTGGCTGTCTTTTATATTTTAATAAAGAAGAGTGATTTATACGGGCACCGGGGGGAGGATTCATTTTGCGGCGCACGCTGTGTGATCGCTAGGAGGAAGTCTTCCTTTACTTTTTTGTGTGTTAGCTGCTTGGCCGGCGGCGAGCCGGACTGCGATCACTCCACACCTGGTCTGCAGGATTCATGACTGTCTGAGAAGGAGGTGAGCCACATTTCCTCATATATTGTTGGCGTTTTTGCATTAGGCCACAGTGGCAGATCACCTTTTGGACTTTATACCCGTACATACACCGTTACAGGGTGGCAGACCCAGGTATATACGGACAGCACGATATAACTGACATAGAGACTTAAGGAGGATAGCGGTGATATACCAGCTAACAGCAAAAATACCCTATATTACCCGGAACGCTACCAAATAAGCAGCTGTGTTTTCAAGAAACCAGTGACATTATCCCAGAAACAAGCAATGATTGGAAACAAAGTTTCTTAAATTTAGAAAAAATAAAATAAAAGAATTGGGAAGATTTGGTGGGATCAACAAACGCTTGCTACCTATCATGCTAAAAAAATTATACCTAGAGCTTAAGAATAAGAAAAGCGCCCCCCTTTTATATCACTACCGATAGTTTTATGGAAAATGGAATCTGTATTAAGGGAATGCCCCTTGTCTCTCATCAAGCAATTATTGAATTTGAACAGAGAAACTAAATTGAATTGGTAATAGAAGTAAAAAATGCAGAAGATAAAGTGCAATTGTTTAAACATATGCCGGAGTACAGCACAGCACAAGCACAATTAAAAGAATCAAGAGAGAAAGTGGAAGAAATCATAATGGAAAATAAAAAAAAGAAATATAGTAGAGATTTGGATGACTACAGCAATAACACAGTGTATACATGGAATAATGAAAATCCTATTACCAACCCAGATCAATTATGAAAAAGAAATGGAGAAAGAATCGATCCAGATCTGTGAGTTTTTCTGAGATTGAAAGTTCAGATAGTGGCAATACAGATGTTGATACCAAATCTCGCCACTCCAGCAAGACAAAAACCCTATTTACAGAAGACATTACCTACAGCACCATCAAAAAACGAAGGAGCAAAAGGAAAAAAGAAAGAAAATGGGGAAGTGAGAAAGTCCATACGGACAGTCGCTCAGAAAAAGAAAATCTAGAAGATCTAAATGACACATCACAGGTGATTGTCCTTACTCCCACAATCCTGACAATACCGCAGATAGAAGTGCTCAAGCAAGGACTCAACTTTTCACCCACATGTAATTTTGATCCTTTTGAAACATTAATGGATATAAATAAATTTGCAAGGCTGCTGACTGTGAAAAGACACTTTTTTGATAAAGACTTGGTACATAGTAATTTAGAAGATAGAGAGCAGACTTTCATAATGAATATATGATCTGTTATTCCAGGAACAAATAGCTTGAAGACATTACAGGATTTAAAATGAAGAGGGGAAGACTGGAAACCCCAGGTAGATGACAATAATACACTCCAAAACAGCCAAAACACCTAATCCTGATTTTTACCCTTTTAAAGCTAAAATTCAGTGCTTGATATTTCCAATATGCAATGGAACGTGACCTAATGTATTTAGATGAAAAAAATAAAAAACAAAAAATTGAAGGAGAACAAGCACCTCAAAAAAATTCAAACATAAATACAATCTTACTTGGTCACAATAAAAAGCCATCCAAGAGCTTTAAAAATAACAATAATTTGGTCATCAAAGAGCGGATAAAGGGGGACAACGGTAGTATCGACCCCTGGCCTTTACACTACCCCAGTGTATAAAATATTGGAAGATCCCACGACCTATAGGAAATTAAGAGAGGACCCCACGGCCCATTTCCGAAAAAAATTGGAAGGTTTATTAAATCAGGGGGTTACTTAGGTCATATTACAGACAACAAAAAACTTATTCTAGGCTATGAACCAGTGGTTCCCCATTTTCTATGGACCCCTAAAGTACACAAAAATGTTTTCCCAACCCCGGCCTTAGACCTATAATCTCAGGTAAAATCACTAGGAGAGAGATTAGTACACATGTGGATAAATATTTACAACCCCTGGTGCAACAGTTACCGGGATACATTAATGGGCACCAAGGCCCTATTAGGTATGTAAACAGGCAGGGCTTGGAACAGTGATTTCACCTGGGTTAGTTGCGATGTCGAGAGTTTATACTCTAGCATACCACACAACATCGCACTAATAGCAGTGGATTTCTTTTTGAAACAGTATTCACACTATACAGAAACCACACATGAATTCATTTTATTAGCCATAAATTTCTATTGGGTAGTAATTATTTCAAAAATTTTAAAATCAAATTTTTTTTTACAATTATTGGGAGACCATGGGGGCCACTTTTTCGCCATCTTTGGCCAACCTGTTAGGCTGGGGGGAACACCACCCAACAGTTTGGATAACCCTACATTTGGGGGTTTTTTGGATTTGGGTAAGG
>JAODAL010083416.1:0-11261 GCA_025379985.1 Phyllomedusa bahiana
GTTTTGCTGTGAGGAACTGTAAAAAAAAGAAAGGTTTCCATGACAACACCTTATTCCATTTACCCCTTTTATCTTTAGAATTTTCCCGCATTGTCAGGTTTGAGGTCATGTTGCTGTGGATACGCTAAATTTGGCCCTTTTGGGAATAGAAATTGGTTTTTAAAAGTGGCTTTTCCCCTCACAATTTTTAACTGTCTGAAAAGTCATTTTATAATTTTTGGGGGCATGCTGCTTTAAATGCAACAATACTACATTTTGATTATAAAAAAATGTTGTTCTAAAGATATTTGTTTTCACAATTGTCCAAATGGCTAAAGGGTATGCTTTGAATTTTGGGGGGCTTTTTTCTTTGAAATGCACTATACTAAGGTCCTTTTAAAAAAAAAATGTTGTTTTTAACAGCTTTGTTCTTCACAATTGTAAGAGGGCTAAAGGGGTGATGGTGCTGTCAGAAACAGGAATGGGTAGGACACTGAAAATGGACACTATTGAAAAAAGACTTGTTTTTGCAAATTTTTAACATTTTTTAAAATCCCTTATTGAGACAACCCATTTAATAAATTAAAAAAAGAGAAACAAAGACATGGTGGGATTCCACCTTTTTTAAAAAAAATTGTTTTCAAATTAAACTACTAAAAAACTTGCATTAAAAAATAGCTTTAAAAAATTCCTCTGAATTGTACAAGGGGGTACGAAAACTTGACCAAGTGGTTATTAGAGGACAGGGGTATGGCACACAGAGAACAAAGTACGGGAAAAATTTTTCCCCAGCACTTGATAAAATAAGAAAAAGAATGCCAAAAAAAAAGGGCACCGGGGGGAACAGGAGCGTTAACCACCAGTATTTCCCAAAAGTGAAGCTCAATTGGTCCGCACTCATATGAGGACAAGCGAAAACCCCAGGACGGGGACAATATGCCCGGAAATAAAATGGGGTTGAAAGACTCCTATTTCCGGCACTTTTTAATCTGGGGGTCAGACGGGTTTTAATGGTCTTCTGCGGACAACAGAAATATTTAATGTCCAGTTCAACTAACATGGTGGTTCAAAGCTTTTTTTTCCCCCGGCACTTATTAATTGGGGGCAGACATTTTAATGGTATACGGGGCCCCGGGACAGTAAGTAAATGTCCTTTTCCCAAAATGGGGTTGAAAGACTTTTTTTTTTCCGGCACTTTTAAATCTGGGGTCATGCGGGTTTTTGGGGCCATGCGTGGCCCGGGAACGGGATACAATGTCCAGTGAAACTAAAAGGGGGTTGAAAGACCCCTTTTTTTCCGCATTTTTTAATCGGGGACAGGGCAAGTTTGGGGCTCATGCTTGGCCCAGGACGGGTTAGTAAATGTCCAGTGAAACTAAAATGGGGTTTGAAAGACCCCTTTTTTCCCCGGCATTTTTAACCTGGGCATGCAGGTTTGGGGCTCAGCGTGGCCCGGGGGACAGGGTATAGTCAAATGTCCATGAAACTAAAAAGGGGTTGAAAGACTCCTTTTTTATTTTCCCCCCGGCACTTTTTTAATCTGGGGCCCCCCCATGAAAAAGGTTTGTGGGTCATTTTGCTGTGGCCCAGGATAGGTAAAAAGTAAACTCCAGTTTTCAACTAAAAGGGGTTGAAAGACCCTTTTTCCGGCACTTTTTAATCTGGGGCATGAGTTTGGGGCCACTGTGGCCCAGGACAGGAAAGCTATTCCAGTAAAATAAAATGGGGGTTGAAAGACCCTTTTTTTTCCCGGGCACTTTTAAATCGGGGGGCATGCGGGTTTGGGGGCTCATGCTGCGTTCCAGGACAGGGAATTCAATTTTCCCAGTTCAAGTAAAATGATGGTTCAAATCATACTGCCTTCTGACACTTTTTAATTTGTGGCTCATGCAGGTTTAAGGGTCATGCTGTGGTACAAGACAGGGATAGTGAATGGTGTGTGATTTTTTTTTCTGTGGCTTTTATAACCTAAGTGTGTTGCCTAAGATGTAGCACGTATCCATTTGACTGTTGTGGATGTTAATTCCAGCTTCTCCAGCCCTGTTTGGGTGTAAGAATGAAGGTGTTGTTGCTCTCCCATAGACTTTAATGGTCATCGCTCATAATCGACCACTCACTATCGACTATATTGTCGATGATGGTCGACTATCGACCATCGACCGATGTCGATGGCCAACGCAATCGCTCAACACTACTGAAGAGTAAACGGCATAAAAACAAACCCCCCGAAAATATGGTGCAAGTATTTTATTTTCACATTTTACTGCACTTACAATTTTTTTTTGTTTCCCAGCATATTCTACGATAAATTTAATCAGACCATTAAAAGTACGTTTTGTCCTTCAAAATAAAACAGTTATGGCTCTTGGAATGCAAGGAGTAAAAAATTGAGTCATATTAACAAGCTGCCAGGATGAGGTTAAAGTCTATGGGTTCCTGGCATCTAGTTAAAAATTTATTTACAGAGGGATTTTGGAGGGGTAGGAGATAGATGCCAATCCAGGATGAGGTACTGATTTGCTTTGAAAAGACTACGATACAGTGGGTACGGAAAGTATTCAGACCCCTTTAAATTTTTCACTCTTTCTTGCAGCCATTTGGTAAGATCCAAAAAGTTCATTTTGCTCATTAATGTACACTCTGCACCCCATCTTGAAAGAAAAAAAAACAGAAATGTAGATTGTTTTGCAAATTTATTAAACAAGAAAAACTGAAATATAGGTATTCAGACCCTTTGCTCAGTATTGAGTAGAAGCACCTTTTGATCTAGTACAACCATGAGTCTTCTTGGGAATAATGCAACAAGTTTTTCGCACCTGGATTTGGGGACCTTCTGCCATTCTTCCTTGCAGATCATGTCCAGTTCCCTCAGGTTGGATGGTGAACGTTGGTGGACAGCCATTTTCAAGTCTCTCCAGAGATGCTCAGTTGGGTTTAGACCAGGGCGCTGGCTGGGCCAGTCAAGAATGGGCACAGAGTTGCTCTGAAGCCACTGCTTTGTTATTTTAGCTGTGTGCGTAGGGTCATTGTCTTGTTGGAAGATGAACCTTTGTCCCAGTCTGAGGTCCATAGCACTCTGGAAGAGGTTTTCATCCAGGATATCTCTGTACTTGACTGCATTAATCTTTCCTTCAATTGCCACCAGTCATCCTGTCCCTGCAGCTGAAAAACACCCCTACAGCATGATGCTGCCACCACCATGTTTCACTGTTGGGATTGTATTGGGCAGGTGATGAGCAGTGCCTGGTTTTCTCCACACAAACCACTTACAATTGACACCAAAAATTTCAATCTTCGTCTCATCAGACCATAGAATCTTATTTCTCATAGTCTGGGAGTCCTTCATGTGTTTTTTTGCAAACTGTATGCAGACTTTCATGTCTTGCACTGAGGAGAGGCTTCCTTTGGCCATAAAGCCTCGACTGGTGGAGGGCTGCAGTGATAGTTGACTTTGTGGAACTTTCTCCCATCTCCCTACTGCATCTCTGGAGCTCAGCCACAGTGATCTTGGGGTTCTTCTTTACCTCTCTCACCAAGACTCTTCTCCCACGATTACTTAATTTGGCTGGACAGCCAGGTTGATGAAGAGTTGTGGTCATCCTCAACTTCTTCCATTTAAGGATTATGGAGGCCACTGTACTCTTAGGAACCTTGAGTGCTGCAGAAATTCTTTTGTAACCTTGGTCAGATTTGTGCCTTGCCACAGTTCTGTCTCTGAGCTCCTTGGGCAGTTCCTTAGACGTCATGATTCTCATGTGCTCTGAAATGTACTGTGAGCTGTGAGGTCTTATATAGACAGGTGTGTGCCTTTCCTAATCAAGTCCAATCAGTTTAATTAAACACAGCTGGACTCCAAAGAAGGAGTAGAACCATCTCAAGGAGGATCAGAAGGAAATGGACAGCATGTGAGTTAAATATGAGTGTCACAGCAAAGGGTCTGAATACTTTAGACCATGTGATATTTAAGTTTTTCTTGTTTATTAAATTTTCAAAAATATCTACATTTCTGTTTTCTTTCTTTCAAGATGGGGTGCAGACTGCACATTAATGAGCAAAAAAATTTACCTTTTTGATCTTTCCAAATGGCTGCAATGAAACAAAGAGTGAAATACTGAATACTTTCCGTACGCACTGTAGATAAATTGCGTAATGAAGATTTCAATGCACACTGTACTCTGAAAGAACTGAGTACAGTAATACTAGTAGGTAGTTCATGATTTCTACTCTATGCGTTCCATAATGACATGAATTCCATAATGACATGGATACTCTTTATTGATTCTATAATGACAGTGCTAACCTTCAGTATTGCAATGCAAACAAACATATAACTGAATATCATTAAGGGTTTTTTATGGGATTGGTCCAGACAATCTAATCTTTTCAGCTTCCATAGAAGTTAGATCCTAAATTTGACCTCGATAATGTGGCGTATATTGTAAATCTTAATTTTTTCAAAGCATTTAATCCTTTATCAAACAGACAAGTAGCAAATAAGGCTTATAATTAGAAATGTAAGGTTATGCACTTGGGAATGTAAAACACTTGTCACACTTATATGCTAAATGATAAAATAGGGGATATTAGTTAATAGCAAGCTGAAATGTAGAAACCAGTGCTATGCCATTGCTAAAATCAAGGCAAATGAGATCCTTAAATGCATCAAGTTACACAGAGGCACATGAGAGGCATCTATATAGAAATCTCTTGTTTTATGAAGTATGGAATGTTGCGAACAGTTTTTGCATTCATTTTAAATATGGAAAATTGGCTTCTGTCTCTTTATTTTGAGTTAGCCAAGGAGAGTAGAAATATACCCCGGTACTCACTCAAATGATGATTATATCCAGTTTATTTGCAACAGGTACGGACACAAAGACATGCTTCCAAACAAGGACTTCATTACTCACTGAGCACGGTCCTAGTTAGAGATGGGCGAATTGATTCTAATGAAGTGGAATTCGTTTAGAATTTCAGGAAAACTTTGATTCTGAACGAAGTCGAAGTTTGGGGTGATTTGCGGGAACGAAGCGTGTCTTAAATTGATAAAATGGCTGCGAGCACATGGCGTTACATGGGGCAAAGAAGTCTGGGAGGAAGAAAGACGTAGCAGAGATGAAGCCAATCAGTGACTGGCGGGATTCTGTGACGTCACCGCACTATATAAGTCCGGGCGCCATGCTCGCTCCTCACACTCCTCTCACTGTACTGAGTAGGGAAGCTGCTCCTGCTGCCGCCGCTGCTGCTTATGATATCTCATACTAAATAACTCACTTTTATACAGCGATTTTGGGGAGTGTCACCGCATGTCTCAGAGACTGCTTCTCTTACGTTCTAATTCTGATTTTGTGGGGTATTGGAACTGAAGTCCAGTGTGTGTCCAATGCAGCTGCATATGCATTTTAATGCTATCTGCTCAGTTCGTGAGCACATTGAATATCCAAGGGTTATCTAAGCCTGTTCCTGTTGTATTTATTTAAAGAAACAGCATTTTTACAATCCAAATACCACTTAATTTTTGGTTGCTCATTTATTTTGCGCAATTTAGATCCAGGGGTTAATTAAGCATTGTTTTTGCTGTTGTGGGCACTAAAAAAAACATTCCTTTTCACCGCCAAAGAAGAAATTTTGCCTGTAGCAAAAAGTCATATCCGAAGGTTAATTACAAGTTTTCTGTTGTTGTGTTCCATAAAATACACGCCGTTTTTAACACGGGAAAAAGCTGGGAATTTGTTGGCAGCATATTTCTTTTGCGCAATTTACATCCGAGGGTTAACAAAATATTTTTTTTGCAGTTGTACTTAGTAAAAGAAAACGTTCTTTTTCACCACCAAAAATAAATTTTGCCTGTAGCATAATTCATAACCGAAGGTTAATTACAAGTTTTTCTGTTGTTGTGTTCCGTAAAATACATGCCGTTTTAACACGTTACAAAGCTGGTAATTGTTGGCAGCATATTTCTTTTGCGCAATTTACATCCATGGGTTAACTATTTTTCTGCAGTTGTACTTAGTAAAAGAAACGTTCTTTTTCATCGCCAAAAAAGAAATTTTACATGTAGCATAATTCATAACAGAAGGTTAATTACAAGTTTTTCTGTTTGTTGTGTTCCGTAAAATACATGCAGTTTTAACATGCTGCAAAGCTGGTAATTGTTGGCAGCACATTTCTTTTGCACAATGTACATCCATGGGTTAACTAAGTATTTTTCTGCAGTTGTACTTAGTAAAAGAAACATTCTTTTTCATCGCCGAAAAAGAAATTTTGCCTGTAGCATAATTGATAACCGAAGGTTAATTACAAGTTTTTCTGTTGTTGTGTTCCATAAAATACACGCCGTTTTAACACGCTACAAAAGCTGGTAATTGTGGCAGCATATTTCTTTTGCGCAATTTACATCCAAGGGTTAACTAAGCTTTTTTTCGGGCAGTTGTATTTAGGAAAAGAAACGTTCTTTTTCACCGCCAAAAAAGAAATTTCCCTGAAGCATAAATCATATCCGAATTTAATTAAGCATTTTTTGTGCTTTTATTTTCAGAAAAATACACAGTGTTTTTTGAACTGCACATACAATGAATTTTTCCTGCCCATTTGTGGAGTGCAATTTATAATCCAAGGGTTCCCCAAAAGCTTGTTAGGGGCTTCATTTGGAGTCAAATACAGGGTGTGTATTTATCATATACAGATTTTTCATCAAACAGTGACTGTACATTTTAGAACAAACAGTATATCAGAAGAGAGGTGGCAGGCTCTTAAACCTGCGAGTGGCAGTGGCACAAACATTCCTGGAGCAGGCCCAGGTCGCAGCACAGCAAGGGACGTCACAGCAGGGTCACTGGGTGGGGCCCACAACTGCCGCTGTCATCTAGCGGCCGGTGTTGTTCAGCAACCCAATGGTTCTTGATTGGTTGACTAGGTCATCCACATAATCCCAGATGACATCTGAGAACCCCAACCAAGAGTCGGTGGGAACGTCAGACACAACCGTTAGGTGGCATGGCCCGGGAGCGGGTCAGCGGCCCACACCTGTCCTCAACCCGCCTCTGTCCCAACCGGCTCCCTCACCCCGAGATCTACTATGTGGTCTGGGCTCAGCGCCACTATATAGCGAGGATAAACAATTTGAGGGGGCAGTCAGCAGCTTACTTGGCAGCGAAGAAATGGGGCCAATATCCCCTGTTTCTTGAAGTAGGCGGAAAAGTAAAGATGTGGATATAGGCATGGTAGGTCATGATGAGAGGGGTCAGCCACTGCATCCAAGACCGGGGATGAGGACAAACAGTAACAATGAAACACAAATCGTGATGATGTAGCCAACCGCACTTGGGAGCCGGGTGAAGCAAGGGCTTTCATCATCGTCAGGGAAAAAGGGGCGTCAGCTTGCGCATCAGGCACCGGCGCAGCCAGGGAAGTGGTTGTGTGGCCGTAAGTCAGCAGGGTAGCAGCAGTCAGGGGCCAACGGCCACGGGTAGAAAACCCGCTTCGCGGGCCAAGAAAGTAGCGGCACAGGGGCTCAGCGAGGCAGCGGCGGTAGTAGTCACTCAGTGCGGAGCGTTGGCGGTAGTGTTGAGCGATTACATTGGCCATCGACATCGAGCGATGGTCGATAGTCGACCATCATCGACAAGATATTCGATGGTCGATGGTAGATTATGATCGATGACCATTAAAGTCTATGGGAGAGCAACAACACCTTCATTCTTACAACCCAAACAGGGCTGGAGAAGCTGGAATTAACATCCACAACAAGTCAAATGGATACGTGCTACAAACTTTAGGGAACACACTTAGGTTATAAAAGCCACAGAAAAAAAATCACACACCCATTTACTATCTCTGTCTTGAACCACAGCATGACCCTTAAACCTCATGACCCACAAAAATTAAAAAGTGCCAGAAGGCAGTATTTATTTAAACCATCATTTTACTTGAACTGGACATTGAATATCCCTGTTTCCCGGAACGCAGAAAGAGCCCAAAACCTGCATGACCCCCGATTTAAAAAGTGCCGGAAAACGGAGTCTTTCAACCACCATTTTAGTTTCACTGGACATAGACTAATCCCTGTCCTGGGCCACAGCATGAGCCCCAAACCTGCAATAGCCCCAGATTTAAAAGTGCCAGAAAAAGGAGTCTTTCAACCACCATTTTTGTTTCACTGGACATTTTGACTACCCCGTCCCCGGGGCCCCAGAAAGGGGCCCAAACCTTCAGACCCCAAAATTAAAAAGCCGGAAAAAGGAGTCTTTTAAACCCCATTTTTTTTCACTGGACATTGACTTTAACCCTTTCCGGGCCCCCAGCATGGCCCCAAAACCCCATGAAACCCCAAAAATTAAAAAAGTGCCCGGAAAAAGGGGGTCTTTCAACCCCCATTTTGTTTACCCGGGGATTGCTATACCTGTCCTAGGCCACAGCATGGGGTCCCCCAAAAAACCCGCATGAACCCCCCATTAAAAAGTTCCGGAAAAAAGGGGTCTTTCAACCAACATTTTAGTTTATGGCTATACTGGGCCCTGTCCTGGGTAGCGCTTGCCCCTCCTTTGAGTGCGGACCAAAATTGGGGCTTTTTTCCCTTTTGGGAAAAACGGGGGGGTTTAAACCGCTCCTGTTCCACCCGGTGCCCTTTTTCTTTTGGGATTCTTTTTTTTTCCCTTTTCTAAAAGTGCTGAAGGAAATTAGTTTTGTACTTTGTTTCTCTGGCCGTGCTCCCCTTTTCCCCCCCCCCGTCCTCTGAAAAAAACCCCCTTTTGGTCAAATTTTCCTGTACCTTTTTTGTAAAAATTCAGAGGAATTTTTTTAAACCCGCTATTTTTTACTTTCAAGTTTTTTTTTTTGTTTAATTCTAGAAAACCCCATTTTTAAAATAGGAAGGAATTCCCCCCATGTTTTGTTTTCTTTTTTAATTGTAATTTAAAAGGGGTCCAAACAGGGATTTGATAGCTATGTTAAAATCTTTCCCAAAAAAAGGGCATTTTGCAAAAATGTGTCCCCTTTTAAAGTGTCCTACCTATTCCCGTCTTGACAGCCCATCACCCCTTTAGCCAATCTTGAAAAATTGGGGAAGACCCAAAAGTCCCGTTAAAAACAAAATTTTTTTTTTTAATTTGGGGCCTTAGTAAAAGCTGCATGTTCCCAGCCAAAAAACCATGAACCACTTAGAAGCCACATTTTGTTCCCAAAAGGAACCCTGATTATTGCTGTATCCCCACAGGCCCAAAATGACCCCAAAAAAAATTTTAAAAATGCTTTTCAAACCACTATTAAAAAATTTTTTAGGGAGAAATGCCAATTAAAAAAACCCATTCTGTTTTCCCGGACCATGGTTTTTTGCTTTTTTCTCACAAACATGACTCCCCAAAAAATTATAAAAATGACTTCTCAGCCATATTAAAAAATTTTTAGGGGGGAAATGCCCCTTAAAAGCCACATTTCTGTTCCAAAAACCATTTAATTTATAGTGTATCTCAAAGAAAAAAGGGCCCCAAAAACCCTTTTTCAATTTCGAAAAATTTTTAAAGATTTAAAATTAAATAAATTTGGAAAAACGGTGGGTGTCATGGAAAACCTTTCTTTTCTTTTACGTCTCCCCACAGCAAAAAACCCCGCAAAATGAAAATGTTGGGAAAAGGGGAAAAAAAAATTGCAGTAAAAAAATTTTCATTTTTTAAAAAAAATTTTTTAAAAAGGACCATTTTTTGTTGAAGGGAATGTGAAATTTGACCGGCCAAATTAAACGGGACCTCGGGAATTGGGGCCCCAAAATCATCAGGGATCCTTTCTGATTCTTTTTGTAAAGTAAAAAAGATCCCATTAAATTTTGGGAAAAACCGGGGAAAAGCGTTTGTCTTAATGACCCCCTCCCGCTGTTTCTGAAGGTTTGCTCAGGGTTGGCTGGCTGCGGGGGGGGACAACACCTCTATGGCGTGGGGGAGCGAGCCCCGACCATTCTTCCATTTTGGATAACCAAAATCTTTTTGGGGGCCCGGAAACACATACCAAAAAAATCGGTTTTGGGGACGAAAATAGTCGTTTCAAAACCCTGTTTTAAGCTGGTCTCTGTGGTTGGATTTTGTGCCCTGCATTGCATGTGTTGGTTAGGGGGGTAAATTTAAAAAAATTTCCAAAAGGGCAACCCCTTAGCCCTTTGGCCCCCCCTTGCCTGCGCTGCTGCTTGGCCGTACGGCTACTTTGGGAATCTACTGCTGTCCCCGTCGTGATGTTTTTTCCCCCAGACATTTGGGGAAAGTGAAGCAGGGCGCAACAGATGTCCCCCCAGTTGATCAATCAGCAAGGTCCCATTTCCTGCATTTTAACCCCTATTTGGGTGGGGTTGGGAAAGGGAAAATGCCCGATTTTTTGTTTTTGTACCGGGGATCCAGGGGGGTGGCCACAGTAAAATGTTGTTCATTTTGATGGCCTTAATGCGAGGATCATGTTGGAGGAAATGGAGCATCCAAAGACTCATGTGAGAGATGGAGCCTTGATTTCCCAAGCCTCTGGGTCGAGGGGCACTAGCAAACTGATCTTCCCATCTTCCTCCTCCCCTCAATTCGCGCCAACCCCTTTTCCCAAGGCAGGGACTCGGTAACGTCGTGTCTAGGAATACCTCCCCCCCTCCTCCCTGCTTCCCCCGGCCCCAGCTTCAACACCCTGACTTGCCTGAGATGATGCACACTGAGAGCTGATGCGCCACCTTGCACTAGCCTGGACCCCGAACACTGCCCAATGAAGACCGATGAAAAATTTTGAAACTGTCGGGCCTTGTGGATTGACGGGAGAAAGGCTCCCTGTCCGCATCTGTGTCCGTCCCTCCTCCGTCGCTGGGGGACCTGTTGTTTCAGAGTGTCCAACGATCGTTCCCGAACTAAGATCACCACAATGCTCATGCTGACAAGGGCATCTCCCCACTGACCATTTTGGTGGCTTCTTCAAACTGGCAAGGATGGTGCAGAGCTCTTTCACCTGCCTCCACTCTCGGTGGCTCAAACCCCCGGGTCCGCACCGCTGCATGTCAGGCAATGAGTCACATCATACTGCGTAATGTCATTTCGCTGCTTCCACAATAGCTGGCGCAAGTGGAGGGAGGAAATCAAGCGTGTTGCCACGTCAACAAAGAGACGGTTGACGGGGAGGCCAAACTGACGCTGCAACGCAGCCAGGCGGGACGAAGCAGGGTGGAACGGCGGGAAATGCGAATTAGACTTTTGAGCCTTCCTCAGCAGGCAGTTCCCGACCCGGGTAGTCTTTAGAAATTTCTGGACTGACAAGGTTCTGCATGC
>JAODAL010083417.1:0-11261 GCA_025379985.1 Phyllomedusa bahiana
TTTTCATGCCTGGCCTTGTAAAGGATCTGGACAATTACTGAGTCTGTAGCGCTAATCATTCCCCCCCCCCCCCCCTATAACACAGCCTTATACAGTCTGCCCCCCCTCTAACTCCTGCCTGATAACAGAGGGGGAGCAGAGTGCATTCCTCACATTTGTTTCATCAGTTCAGGCTATATGTATAACTGTTTACACCAATGCAGGTGTTCTGGATACAGGAGCTTGTGCAGCCTGGGAGGGAGGTGACAGCTCTGCAGGCATTAAAACTATTGCAGGAGGTCTGCAGAGCTGTGACATCCTCTCCCTTCCACTGCTCACACAGAATGATGATGTCACCAGTCTTCAGTGAGGGAACACACACCTACTGGGAGGAGAGACCTGCCCCTGGATTTGAAGCTGTAAGAGAGAATAGCAGCTCAAGTCTGGGAACACCGGTGATGAGAAAACCCCTTTAAAACTCTACCATGAGCGACTTCTACTGCAGTTTGTTACAACCCATCAATCTAGAGACATTACCTGCTTAGAAAAAACCCAATTACCTTGTTGCCACGACTAGATAGTCACTTGTGCCAAACACCTTTTGCTCTATGTCCATCGAGTCTGTGTTCTTCCACCTCCCATCAAATGCATAAATCTAAAGTCTCTCTGTATCAACATCCAGCTCCACCTCTCCCTGCAGAAGCAGTCACAGATCGCCCCTGCAGGACACAGTAAGCACAGGCAAACGGTGGCTGTCGCATCATGACAGCGCCGATCTTTGTCAACAACGACTGATGCATGAAATAAGATCTAACACCCAGCAATAGGCGGTTATAGGTAGGTTCCTGGCAGCAGAGGGCATATCCCAGGGGCACTCTGGAGAGGAGTACCTAGGAAGGGAACAAGGCTGCTGTGGTTATCAGAGCAAATTGGCAGTACTACCGTCAGCGGCTCTGATCAAATCTGAATCAAAAAAGGGCCAACTGATATGGTGCAAGATACGAACTGCTAATAAGTGGATGGGCCCAGATTCTTTGGCTGTATGGGGCCCTGATATTACTTATAGCAAGCTATTATAGAGGGGGGGGGCTTCTTTTAGAATCAGGGAGATATTGGGCCTGCTCTGATGAGTGGAGAACACAATTTTTGCTATTAGTGTGAGGGTCACTGCCATGACAATCTGCTATTAATGGGAGCTCTATTCTAAATATGGAGAGTTGTGTGTAAAGGTGGCCACACACATACATTTTAAGACTTGGCTGGTTCAGCTGAAAGTGTAGATACGGCCAACATATGTATGAAGGAGGGTCCAATCCACCCTGGTGACAGATGTTGGGATGGGGGGGAACGTAACGCACAATGAATTTCAAGATGCCCAATGCTTTTGTTCTCCAATGAGAAAAACTGTCAGCAGCGGTGTCTAGCAGCGGCTTACTCTACTCTCCCCACAAAGAACATATACACACAGAGTGCATGTATGTCAGCCTTATAGACTAGTGCAGGCATCCTCAAACTGCGGCCCTCCAGCTGTTGGGAAACGACAACTCCCATCATTCCCAGATTATATAAATGCAGGATGGGAGTTGTAGTTTCCCAACAGCTGGAGGGCCGCAGTTTGAGGATGCCTTGTCTAGTGTATGGGTGCCTCTAGGCCTGCAAACCTCACATTTCCAGCAAAAAGGGTGCAATGACGTTTTGCGGGCCTAGAAGAGCCCATACACTGGACTATTAGGCTGACAGTTGGTCCACATACAGTTGGTTAACATACATACATATACAGGCAGTCCCTGGGTTACAAACGGGATAGGGACTGTAGGTTTGTTCTCAAGTTGAATTTGTATGTAAAAATGTACAATCCAATCCAAAAATTATACAGACATTATAGTATATAGGGGCATGTCCAAAATGCCAAGATAGTCCCCATGGTTAACATACCTCTCTTATAGTGTGGCAAATATGAGACCTAAAATGACACACAAAATAAACCATGATTTTATAAATTGACATGGCCACAATCATGGTTTATTTTGTATCATTTTAGGTCTCATATTTACCACACTATAAGAGAGGTATGTTAACCATGGGGACTATCTTGGCATTTTGGACATGCCCCTATATACTATAATGTCTGTATAATTTCGGACGATAACTTTTGTATGATTTGTCTAGTGGTACCTAATATCTTGTGTCCACATAATTTATAACATTTATATGTTTGTCATCTGTACTCACTGTGTATTGTTGTATTATGTTACATGTTGTGACATATGTAATTTTTGTAATTTTTATATTGGTTATACTTTCAGCGACGCATCTGATGAAGGTCCAAACTGGACCGAAAACGTTCATGTGTTTTGAAGTGGTCGCTTTAAAATAAATCTTTATAATATTCAAGCACATTTTGGAGTATGTCTAATCTTGTATGCGGGTATATACTGATTGTACATTTTTACATTTATTTAGATACCCAGCATCTATAAATAAGAGATAAAGTGAGTGCCGAGCAACTAATATTATATTGAATTTGTATGCAAGTCGGAACAGGTACATTCATTAAATGTAACTCCAGCACAATAGTTTTAGCTTTTGATCGTGCAGGGAAGAGTTTTGCTGCCCGTGCCCCTGTTAAGACGATTTCACCTCATTTTCACCTCATGTGCTGCTGTGGCGTGCTGTAACTTGTTCCACAGCTATTATCTGCTGTGGAACATGGAACTACACGTGCCAGCATGCCCCATAAATCTCCGCTTTTTAACTAGGGGACAGATGTAAGTCGGGGAACGGTGTTAATGTCAAGGACCAAACCCGTATATTTATAACAACACACACACACACACGGTATAAATTTATATTATATATATATATATACACACGCGCGCAACGCCCCTTATATATATATTAAACGCGCGGGGCGTATGTATATATATATATACACCCGCGAGGCGTATGTATATATATATAACCCCGCCGCGTAGTTATAAATATATAAAACACCGCGGCTATGTATATATTATAAAATTCACTCGAGCCGTATGTATATTATATTAACCCCAGCGCGGTAATAATATATTAATCAACACGCGCGCGTATATATAATAACAATTACCTCGCGCGCGTATACTTATATATACATACACACGCGCGGTAAATATATAAATACACACGCGAGGTTAAATTTTGATATATCTACCTCCACACCGCGTATATATATTACACTCGCGCGCGTAAGATTCAATATAAACCCCGCGCCCATTACTATATAATCACAGCACGAGGATATTTATATAAACACCCCCCCGTGTTACAAATTCACAGCGCTGGTAAATATATTACCCCCACCCCCCTATAACAAAACCCCACGCCGCGTATTATAATTAATACCCCACGCCGCGATCCATATATATATCACTCGCGGCGATAAAATATATATACACCCCGCGAGGCTATAACTATACAACCCGGCTTAAAATTTATATATACAAAACGCGCCCCTATTACTATAAACACGACACCCGCGTAATATATTATATTTGCGCGCGTATATTTATATAACACACCCAGAATATTTTTTAATTAAAACACACCCCTATATATTAAACACACACCCCCCCCAAAATAATAAACACGCCGCGTATATTATAAATACACCCGCGCGCGTATAAAATTAATAACACACGCGCGCGTATATATATATATACACACCGCAGCAGTATATATATATACACACACCGCGCGCGTATATATATATACACACGCGCGCGAAATAATACTAAACAACGGGGCGCTTAATATTTATAACACCGCGCGCGTTATATATATATATTACACACGCCGGTATATATATATATATATACACACGCGCGCGTATATATATATATACACACGCGCGCGTATATATATATATACACACGCGCGCGTATATATCACACGCGCGCGTATATATACACACCGCGCGAATATACACACGCGGCGGATATATATACACACGCGCGCGTATATATACACACGCGCGCGTATAATTAAACCCCGCGCGGTATATATACACCGCGCGCGTATATAATAAAACACGCGCGCGTATATATTTCACACGCGCGCGTATATATACCAACACGCGCGCGTAAATATACACCCGCCGCGTATATATACACACGCGCGCGTATATATAACACACGCGCGTATTATACACACGGGGCGCGTATATATACACACGCGCGCGATATATACACACGCGCGCGATATTTATACACACTCGCGCGTAATATATACACACGCGCGCGAATAAACACACGCGCGCGTATTTATACCCCACGCGCGCGTAATATATACACACGCGCGCGTATATATATACACAGCGCCGCGTTATATACACAGCGCGCGAGTATATATACACACGCGCGCGTTTTATTACACACGCGCGCGTGTATAATATACACACGCGCGCGTGTATATATACACACGCGCGCGTGTAAATATACACACGCGCGCGTGTATAAAACACACACGAGCGCGCATATATACACACACGAGCGCGCATATATACACACACGAGCGCGTATTTTATACCAAAACGCGCGCGTTTTATATACACACGCGCGCGTATATATACACACCCCCCCCGCGTATATATACACACGCGCGCGTATACACACACACGCGGCGTAATATACACCGCCGGGGTATATATTTCACACGCGCGCGTATATATACACACGCGCGCGTATATATACACACGCGCGCGTATATATACACACGCGCGCGTATATATACACACGCGCGCGTATATATACACACGCGCGCGTATATATACAAAACCCCGCGCTGAATATACACACGCGCGCGTATAAATACACACCGCGCGTATATATAACCAGCGCGCGTATATATACACACGCCGCGTTTTATATACACACGAGCGCGTATATATACACACACGCGCGCTAAAAATATACACACGCGCCGGTATATATACACACGCCCCGCTATAATACACCCCGCCGCGCTAATTTAATACAACACGCGCATAAAATATATACACACACACGCGTATATTACACACACACACTATTATATATACACACACACACTTATATATACACACACACACACGTATATATACACACACACACACGTATATATACACACACACACACGTATATATACACACACACACACGTATATATACACACACACACACACACGTATATATACATACACACACACACACACGTATATATATATATATACACACACACACGCGTATATATATATATAAACACACACACACACCATTTATACACACCACACACACACACACATATTTTATTAAATTTTATATACACACAACACACACACACACACACACACAATTATATATATTAAAAAACACCCCCCCACACACACACACACACAGCCCCCCATATATTTTATATACACACACACACACACCACACACAACACACATATATATATATACACACACACACACACCCCACACACACATATAAATAAAAAAACACACACCAAAATATTAAAAAAAATAAATATATAAAATAATTACACACACACACAACACACAAAACACACACACACACACAAATATGGAAGTTGGGTAAATGTCCTGGCCTGGAGCTTTGGGCTGGTGTGCTTGGCTCAGAAAGGATGGTCTACTACTACAAGAAATCAGCTGTGCCAGGAGGTGTTTTTTTTTTCTCCTCTTAATGAAAGCAAAAAAGGTTTCATTCCTACAAAAACAAACTTGAAAACAACGGGGGTTTTACAAGATGCATAACTTTTCATAAGCTTTGGTCCAGCGTGTACATGTCAGGCATGAAGAAAGAGGTATTCACCTCAAAACGTTCGCAGTGCTCTGACCAAAGTGCAGCGGGCTCCACTCCTCTAAAAAACGTACCTACATGGGACTTTGAATTTTTTCCACAAAGGAATGAGAATGAGCGATTGTTCTGCTACCCTTCATAAAATGAAAAAGTGGGTAACCCTAATAGGCTATTATATGTTTTATATTTTGTATGAAGTAAAGTTTAAAATTTTTAAACATAATTGGTTGCCTCAAGTATTTTTGTCAAATCTCCATGATTCACCATCTGTGACATCTGCCTCTCCTTGAACCAGTCAGTCACTGACTGGACGTTGACATCTTCATTTCGCCACTTCCCTTCAGACAAGAGAATGGTTAATCACTCACATTTATAATATCGTACAGATCTCTTTTGAGCAATGCCGAGCGGTTTCGATCAAACGATTGACTAGAAATTCTGGGCCAGGCATTTTCCAGGATTAGAAAAACTGCTAGGGACGTGTCTCTAGTATTGTACCTCATTCACTTTAATGGAATCGAACTGCAATTCCAAAAACAAACAAATGGACAGGGGTGGCGACATTTCTGGGAGAAAGCAGCCATGTTTTTCTTATCCTGGATCCTCATTCCCAGGATTATAAACCTTGTTTAATATATACCATTTCAAAAAGTTAAAAGCGATGTCCATGTCCTAAGTGCTGAAAGGGGTTTTGCCACGGAGTAAAATTAACGCGGGAAGCTAGAAAATTAAACACTTTCACCATTCATCATTATTAAAAATCTTCTACCATTTTGGTTTTAGCTGCTCCCTTTGTGATCCATAGTGTACAGCTCGTCTCCAAGGGATACGACCAGTGATGAGAGCTCCTCAGTCCAGGCCGCACATGCTCAGACATCTCTCCTCTCAGGCAGCTACTGTCAGTCTCTGCCCTGCCTAGTAATCACACACACTCACTGCTGAGCAAGTGTTCAACCCCAGGTGCTGTCATTCTACTCCTGTCCTATGTACCACTTAGTTATTAGTCAAACAGTGCAAATACATAAAAAGAAAAAAGAAACCTCAAATCAGGCATGTGCATTGAGAAAAAAAAAAAATCTATATATGAGTGTCTTATCACCTTACTGGGGCCCCAGGTGTCCCACAAAGTGGACAACCCCTTAAAGGGTTCTTCCCACTATCAGAAATGCTTCTCATAACGTCCCTTTTATGAACACACAACTGTTTTAAGTCTGAACAGGAAGTGTAGGTCTGAAGCTGCCTGTGGCTCTGTTAAAACAGCATGGTGAGAACATCCCTTTAAAGGGGTTGTCTCACTTCAAGGATTGCTTTTTATGTTAAAGATCTTGCAAAAAAAAGTCACTTCGCAATATATGTCCATTACCAGTGTCCTACCTCTTATCCCCTCTTGTATGAGCTGCATCAGCTCCTCAGGTCGCTATAGCTACAGACCTGTTTGATCTATCCTGATAGGCTGTCAGCACTGGTTGCTATAGCTACAGACCTGGTTTCTACTGCAGCCTAGTGGAAGCCAGTAAACACGCCCCTAAATTCAAAGTGAAACCAAGAAAACAGGACTGAGGTAAGATGAACCAATGTAGTTACATAGTTTGTCAGGCCGAAAAAAGACATACGTCCATCCAGTTCAGCCCATTTATTAAAGGTGTTGCTAAAGTGTTAACCTGAGGAAGGCAAAAACCCCATGAGTGGGAGCCAATTGCCCTCATGTTAGGGAAAAAATTCCTTCCTGACTCCAATCTGGCAATCAAATAAATCCCTGGATCAACGACCCTCTCCAGAATCCTGATCACTATAACTTTGTTATATTACACCCTGAAATGTATCAAGACCCCCCTCCAGAATCCTAGTCCTATAAATTTTGTTATTTATTACGCTCCAAAATGACATTTCCTCTGGAGGAGTTCCAAGTCTACCCCTCTAACAGTAAAGAATCCCTTTCTATGTTTATGTAGAAACTTTCTTTCCTCAAGACGTAGATGATGCTCTCTTGTTCTAGATACGCCCCGTGTTATAAATAAATCTTTAGCGAAAATCTCTATATTGGCGTTTAATATATTTAAACATATTTATGATGTCCCCCGAAGCCGTCTTTTCTCTAAACTAAATAAACTTAACCTTGCTAATCTTTCTGGATATTGCAGTCCACCCAGTCCTTTAATTATTTTTGTTGCCCGTTTTTGTACCTGTTCAAGCTCTACAATGTCTTTCCTTTGCACTGGTGCCGAAAACTGTACACAATATTCCATGTGTGGTCTAACCAGAGAATAATGTTCCCATCATGTGCATCTATGCCCCTTTTAATACACCCCATGATCCTATTAGCCTTGGATGCTGTGCCTTGACACTGGCTGCTACAGTTAAGTTTACTGTCCACTAGGATTCCCAAGTCCTTCTCTATGTCACTTTTACCCAGTGTTTTTCCATTTAACATGTAATCATGTAATGGATTTTTTCTCCCCATGTGCATATCCTTGCATTTAATCAGTGTTAAACCTCATCTGCCACTTCTCTGCCCAGGCCTACAAGTGAGTTAGTTGCTTACCCACTTGCACACATTTTCCCCCAGTCCAAGCATTCTCATTTTACTTACCAACCTTTTATGTGGAACAGTATCAAATGCTTTAGAAAAATCCAAATATATGACATCCAAATGCCTCACCCCGATCCAGTCTGGAACTAACTCCTCATAGAAGCTGATGAGATTAGTCTGACAGGACCGATCCTTCATGAACCATGCTTTGGAACGGCGTTTATACATTTATTTTCAGTGAGATACTTAGGATAGCATCTCTTAGAAAACCTTTCAAACATTTTACCACAACAGAGGGTTTAAATTTACCAGCCTATAGTTTTCCAGGATCACTTTTTGACCCCTTTTTGAATATTGGCACCACATTTGCTTTTGCGCCAATCCTTTGGGACCCTACCCCGTTATTTACAGTCCTTAAATATTAAAAATAGGGCCTAAACTAAACATTAATTAACTCCCTTAGGGCACGCGGGTGTATACCGTCAGGGCCTGGGGATTTGTCTATTTTAATCTTCCTAAGGCGGAGCTGCACTTCTTCCTGGGTTAGACAAGAAACATTTAAGTTGGAATTTACATCCCCTTTAAGAACAAGCCAACAGAACCAATGTTGTTTGCAACCCAGGGACTGTCTAGTCAAATCAGATTTTGGTGGCTATTACAGCATTAGCCATGGGCCCTGTGACTTACTAGAGGTTTGGTGATGCTTTATACTTTATTACACTGGGTGTTCTTTAAATCTTATAATAAAAGTTATATTTTAAGCTATGATTAGTTTTTCTTATGCAATGATTTTTTGGCAGTACTGTAGTGGCTTTCCATTACCACGAGCCTCTATGGAAAAACACCGTAGGGTATGCTCAGCATATCATTAGTGTGAACAAAGCCTATAAGGGATTTCATTGCATTACGAAACATCTATACTTTTTTACCATAAACTCTATACATCCCATTGAGCCCAATTGTTGGAGGTGCAGGCTATAATACAACAATATACGCCTTTGCATCTGATAACACAGAACAGTCAAGATGGATAAAGGTAAACAAAGGGTTTATGTGTTTGTTCTGATCGCTCCTACAAAGCCCAGGGGGCAGAGGAGCCCGGGAGAGGAACGCCCCCGCCCTCTCGCCTAGAAGAAATTAGGCAAAAGGAGGAAAAAAAATTTAAGGGAAGCTGAACACTGGGAAAAGATTTTGACATCCCCCACCCCGAGAGAAACTAAATGCTTTTTAATACAAGTGGAAACTTTTTTTTCAAAAACCAACAGCCGTAAGCATTGTTTCTTTTTGACATAGACATCAGGGGTATGCTTAACGAAACCCATTTTTTTTCCCAAAAATCAGCGATCCCCCTTGGGGAAAAGTTTTGGGGGTTTAAAAGAATGTAAAGCACTATAAACAGGGAATGCAGGCCAATACTTGTTTCTTGGGAACATAAAAGCAAATAAAAAGGGGAAATGGGATTTTTAATAAACAATTTACCATCAGAAACCACTCAAAGGAAGGGCCCACCCATGGGCCTAAAAGTCCCTATTTGGGAAAGGGCAAGACGCAGCGGGCAGAAGAAGGGGAACTTGATTTTTTGGATCATGTCCCCTTCCATCCATGTCATGGAAAGCCCGCCGAATTGGGTTTCACGAATACTCCGGAGGGTTAAAAAGGGGTTTTTCTACAAAGTAATTTTCCCTTACCCCCTTAAACTTTCTCCCCGGAGAAAATATAAACAAAGCATTTCAAAAGTCAAGAACGGGTTAGGGTTTTAGAGGGGGGGGTTTACAGAGAGCGTCTCTTTAAAGTTTACTCAAATAAAACATTAAAAAACCAGTGGGTTCTCTAAACAGCCAAAAGACTCATACACTGCACCTCTCCCCCAACCCCTTTCAAGGGTCCTTCAATTTTCCCTTTTCATCAGATAAAAAAGGGAAAAAACGAGGGGCCAGATCAGCTCCTGTCGAGTCTAATATAAAACTTTCAAAGGGAAAATAAGGGAGAAATGAGCAATGCTGTAACCCCCCACAGGGGGGGGCCCCTTTACTTTTTTTGGTTTAAACACATATATTTTAGAAAAGTGATTAAATACCCATTTTGGAGGATCCCCGTCATCAAAATTTCATCGTTGGGAAAACCCCTTTTTTAAATCTATACAAAAACCCCTTTTTAAAATTTACCTGTGGCCCGGTCCTGACTTTAACCAAAGTCAGTAAAACCTTGTGTTTTTCCTGATAAATTTCCATTTCTGGGGAATCTTCTCTTTTTAAAAATTTTGGGCTTTTTTTTCTCTTTGGTTTTTCCTCCAGAAAAAGGCGTTAAATTGGGGAAACTGTCAAACCCGGGGGGTTTTCCATTCCAGTTTTTTAAAGGGGGGGTGTCCCTTCACACACTTGATTTTCAACACTGATTGGGGCAAATTTTACCCCTTTGCAGGGAAAAAAAACCCCCAAAAAGGAAACTCCCACTTTACAGTTAGTTTTGGGGAAATTTCCCCTTTTTAAATAAAAGGGGGGCTCCCCCATTTTTTAATAAAGAAAAAATTCCCTAAATGGTTTTTTTCCACATGGAACCCCAGGGTTTAAAAACAAAAAACCCTCCAAAAAAGGGGGTTGTCCAAAAGTGGGGTTGTGTGGACTCAAAGGAAAAAGTTTAAAACTAGATTGGGTTCCAGGAGGGAACACTATTGGCCACTATCACAGGGTCCGGCATGGCATGGAAATACCCCAGGAGACGGGCACAGGTTTTTCTTTAAGGTTTTGGTAATTTAAAATTTTTTTTAAAAAGAAAGAGAGAAGGGGGTCCCCGAAACAAACCAAAATGTGCGAGCCCTAGTCCTTACGAAATCTTTTAAAAGTTTCCTCCTCCCCCACCAAAAGTTAAGGAAAAATCCCCCCCTTTGGTGGAAAACAGAAATATCCCCCCCCAATCAC
>JAODAL010083418.1:0-11260 GCA_025379985.1 Phyllomedusa bahiana
AAAAAGGGGGACGGGGAAGGCCCCGTGAGGAAAATTTGCTGGGGGGAGAAACCTGGAAATTTCAGAAGGGTTGGGGGAAAGGCTGGGAGTTGTATCCAGGGTTAAACTTGAAAATTCCTGGCAATGGGAATAAAAATGGGTTTAAATCAGATATACATTTTGGGGAAAAAATATTTGATAAACTGGCGTTTTGCAATTTACCCACCTACAAAGAATGGAGAGGTCAAAATTTTTATCGAGTACATTTTAAAGTAAGAACAAATCAAAAAAAACAGAAAAAACACTGAAAATTTTTTTAAAAAAAATTTTTGTATTTTATTGCATAAAATACTATTTGATCACCTACCAACAATTCTGGCACTAACAGACCTGTTAATCTTTCTTTAACCCCTTAACGGCCGCCCACCGACTTTTGCAGGTCGCTCGTCTGCAGCGACGTCTTATACTTCCTGCAGACATCGGGTTTTTGCCGCCACGTTTAACCCTTTTGATTGCCGCAGGTCGTGACCACAGATAATAAAAGGGCATCCCCTGCCTGTCGGATGATCTGAACTGGGGGAACGGCTGCACAGTCAGCCTTGGGGGACCTAGGAACCCCGGGGCTGTCTGTGAAGAACCAGCAATCAGGGCAACTATGTGTTCCCCCCCGATCGCTGCCTGTGCAATCTGACACAAAATATAAAAATGTATTAGCAAAAAGGGATATGCAAAAAATTACTAATGTAAAAAAAAAAAAATAATGAAAACCCGAATCCCAAGGGATTTTTTAAAAATTTTTCCTAAAAAGTTAGAAAAAAAAGATAAAAATAAATAATTTAAAAAAAAATAATTGTGAATACTTACCACACAAAAAAAAAAAAAAAATCCTACACTTTTTTTGGTACCACACAGCCCTAATAACCTGTAAATTAATCAACAAGTTAAGTTAAATGGAATGGTTTTAAAAAAAAAAAAAAAAAAAATCTGCAAAAATTTATAAGTGAACTTAAACTATTCACCCCAAAAAATTTCAACTTTTCCCAAATAAAACAAGGCCCATAAAACTCGCATTTAAAAAATAAAAAAAATTTCGACTGTTGAAATACAAGGAGCAAAAAAATAAAAAAATGTGCTGGTCATTAACTACTTGACATTCGGCTTAAAGGGTTAAGAAGCCCTCCTACTCTCCACTCAGCCTTATTAATTGCACCTGTTTGAACTTGTTACCTGTATAAAAGATACCTATCCACACACTAAGTCACACCCCAACCTCTCCACCATGGCCATGGGACAAAATTGTAGACCTGCACAAGGGGGGAAAGGGCTACAGGACAAAAGAAAACCATTTTGGTGAGAAGAAAACAACTGTTGGCCAATTTTTTAAATAGGTAGAAACACAAAGATGCCCCCCCCAATTTTTCCTCAATCTGGGCTCCTTAAAGATCTCCCCTTGTGGGTTAAGGTTTATTCTGAAAAAGTCAGGAATCAGCTCAAACAAAAACCCAGGGGGAAACCTGGTAAATTTAAACGAAAAGAGTTTGGACCACATCCAACGATTACCGTTAGTGGGAGGAGGTAATGGGGTCAAATGAGACCAAGATAGCAATTTTTGGTATCAACTCTACTCGCCATGTCTGGTGGAAGAAGAAAGAGGAGTACAACCCCAAGAACAACGTTCTAGCCATGAAGCATGTGGGTGGAAACATCATTCTTTGGGGCTGCTTTTCTGTAAGGGGTACAGGACGACTGCACCGTATTGAAGAGAGGATGGAGGGGCCCATTTTATAGCAAAATTTTTGGGCCCAACAATCTTTTTCCCCGAAAGGGAGCTTTGAAGAGGGGGTCGTGGCTGGGTCTTCCAGCAGGGAAAAAGAACTGAAACTACACCCCGGGCAACTAAGGATGGGCTCCTAAGAAGCATTTAAAAGCCCTTTGAGTGGTCAAGCCATCTCCAGACCTGAACCCAAGGGAAAATCTTTAAAGGGGGCCTTTCCAACCCCAATGTAGCCCAGCGACATTCCCGAAATCTGAAAAAACTGGAAAAAAACTTTTATGGAGGAGGGGGACCAAAACCCCTTCTGCAGTGTGTGAACTTGGTCACGAACTGGGAGGAAAAAGCTGACCTCGGGAATTGCAAACAAAGTTTTTTTTTTTCTTAAAATTTTTATCAAATACTTATTTCATGATCTAAAATGTAAAATTTCCCATTTAAAAATCATACCCCCCCAATTATGAAATTTTCCCGGGGTTTTTTTTTGATTCTTTCTCTAAAACTGAAGTGTACCTGCGATAAAAAAATTTCAGACCTCTCTATTTTTTGTAGGGGGAAAAAATTGGGAAAAAAACGCCAGTGTTTTCAAATACTTATTTTTTTCCCCCCGTAAATTTTGAAATTTAAAATTTTTAAAGTTTCAAAAAAATACAATTTTTATCAATACCAAATAAAACTGGGGAAAAGAAAAACAAAACTATTCCAGCCCGTGCCCGACAGGGACGCTTCAGTTATAGGGGGCTCCTCAGGGGGGCGCCCTATAACTGAAGGCCCAGTACAGCTGACAGCCCCCCCCCCGGGGGGGGGCCCCCCCCGGGGGGGAAAAAGGGCCCCCCGGGCGCTGGGGCGAACGGTCTCTTCCCCCCCCCCCTTTCAACTCCTCCGGGGCGAAGGGGAGTGCCCCTATCCACAGTGGACTTTCCCGGGGGGCCGACAAGGGGTTTTTGGCACATGCAAACGTGGGGTTTTATCACGCTATGTGACGGGCCGAAGACATTTAACCCCCCCTGGCCGAGAACAGAGGAGAGGGTCAGGGGCGGAGCAGCGAGGAGCCGGAAGTGGTTGGGATTTTTTTTTAAAAAACCCGCCTATCTATAGGACCTAAACCTTTCAAAGTCCTGCCTACAGCCTACCTATAGAAACCCATACCTCCTATACCCTGCCCCACAGCCTACCCATAGGGCCTAAACCTGCCTATACCCTGCCTACAGCCTACCCTATACCTACCTATAGGGCCTATACCTTTCCTATACCCTGCCTTTTAACCTATCTAAGGGCCTAAACCTCCTATAAACCCCGCCTTTTAGCCTAAACCCAAGAGGACCAAAACCAGCCTATAGCCTAACCCGGGGGGACCTATACCCTTTTTTTATTTGTCTTCCAACCAAACCCCCACCTATAGGGCCATACCGGCCTATAAACCCCGCCCCCAGCCTACCTATAGGGCCTATACCCTGCCTACAGCCTACCATGGACCTTTAAACCCGCCATACCCTGCCTATAGCCAAACCCATAGGCCTATACCTGCCTAACCCCCGCTCAGCCCAACTAAGGGCCTTTTCACCCTCCAGCCTACCTTAGGACCCAACCTGCCTATACCCCCTCACCTACCTATAGGACCTAAACCTGCCTTAAACCTGCCTTCAGCCTACCTATGGCCTAACCTGCCTATCCCTGCCACAGCCCACCTATACCCCGCCTATACCGCCTATACCAAAACCCAGAGGACCTAACCGCCCATACCACCTGGGCCTTACCTGCCTTACCTGCCCCTATCTACATAGAGGACCTAACCTCCTATAGCCTACCTAAGGGCCCATACCTCCAAGCCCTGGGGGGGGGCCCAAACCCTGCCTATAGCCCTGGTAGGGGGCCCATAACTGCCTTACCTGCCAGGGGGCCTATACCTCCTATAGCCTGCCCAGGGGGACCTATACCTGCCTAAACAACCCATACTTCCAAAGGGGGCCTTACCATGCCTATAGCCTGCCCAGGTTTACCTATACCAAGCCTATAGCCTGCTAGGGGGACCTATAAATGCCTTAACGACCTTTTACCCCCCCTATAAAATGCAAAGGGGGCCTAAACCTCCTTTTAACGACCTATACCAGCCCATAACCTGCCCATGGGGGGAATTTAGTGCCTATATTGCCCAATGGGGGGCTTAAATTGCCTTCCAGCCTATATTGGGGTATGGGGGCATTAAACTGCTATACCGCCTATATTGCCCCATGGGGAATTAAAAAGGGCCCAATCTCCATTAATTTTATTGTTTTCTATTTTTTATTTTTAAAAAAATTTACCAGATCCCTGCATTTTTCACCCTAGGCTTATACCGAGTCAATAAGCTTTTCCCGGTTTTTTTGGCAAAAGTAGGTTTTCCTCGGCTTACCCCCTCGGGTCAGCTTTTTAAAACGAGTAATTTAGGGGCTGCAAATTTTTTTATTTTTTATTTATTTTTTGCTTTTTTATTTTTTTTACACCATTAACACTAAAAAAACTGTTAGATGAATTCAAAAAGGGTTTTTATGGTTTTGAATAGTAAATTGTAGGTTTTTTTTGGGGTGTGTAATGAATGTCCAATACTTTTTTTTTAATTTTAAAAATTTATTTTTACCTTTTTACCTTTAAGTTTTTTTTTTTTTCTTTTTTTATAAACCCCTTAAGAGATATTTTTAACACTTTTTTTTAAATTAATAATGTTTAACTATGCAAATGATATACCGTATAAAATTTAGTATAAGGCCCCGGGGGTATAAACCCAGGCACCTATTTGCCCCCAAAAAACCGCGAAAGCTTTTGACTCGAGTATAAGCCAGGGGGAAAACCAGCGGCAAAGGGAATTTTAAAAAAAAAAAGATCCAATAAAATTACATAGGCATTTAATGTCCCCCTGGGAGTATAGGCAGTATAATTTCCCCCAAAAACATTATAGGCAGTTTAAGTCCCCCCTAGGCAAATATGGTGGGATATCAGTTTAATGTCCCCCATAGGCGTTTATAGGCATGTATGGCAGTTTTAATGTCCCCCCATAGGTGAAGCAGTTAAAAGTCCCCATGAATTATAGGCGTTTAATGTCCCCCCTAGGCAGATTACTGGTAATGGCAGTTTTAAAGTCCCCAAGGCAGGTTAAGATGTTAGGGAGTTTTTAAAGTCCCCCCTAGGGTGGTTTGGGCTTTAAAAGTCCCCTAGGGAGGCTAAGGCAGGTAATTGCCCCAAGCAGTTTAGGAGGTATGGTCGTTAAGGCTGGTAAGGGGCCTCCTAGGCAGGGGAAAGGCAGGTATAGGTCCTCCTAGGCAGGGTTAGGCAGGTTTAGGTCCTCCTAGGCAGGGTATAGGCAGGTATAGGTCCTCCTAGGCAGGGTATAGGCAGGTATGGGAAGCCTATAGGCAGGCTATAGGTCCCCCTAGCAGGTATGGGCAGCCCATACGCAGGTATAGGCAGGCTATAGGTCCCCCTAGCAGGTCTAGGCAGGCTATAGGCAGGTATAGGCAGGCTATAGGTCCCCCTAGAAGGTATGGGCAGGCTATAGGTCCCCCTAGCATGTATGGGCAGGCTATAGGCAGGTCTGGTCAGGTATAGGCAGGCTATAGCCCCATTCAAAAGAGAAAACGAGGTGGCACCGGTATACGTCTCTGTAGTCCTATATAGTGTATAGAACAGTGTCCATTTAATGCTGACGGGTGGTGCTCAGTACAAAAAAAGTAGAAACAATTGAAATATCAATCTTCAGATAGATATTTACGGCACTCACCCAACTTCTTCTGCAAAAATCCTTTTATTGGAAAAATAAATCAGGGAATCGGCACATTTCACAAACACAGCCAACAGCCGTTTCACGTCCTCCGACGCTTTCTCAAGGCATGACCATGTAGGCTTGTTATACAGACAGCCCTGGGGCTACTCTAGATCCCCAGGGCTGATTGTACAGACAATCAGGAGTCCCGATAACCTGATGGAACAGGGGAATCTCCTTTGATTATACCGCAGTCCAAAGGGTTAAGCGCTGGGAATCGGAGGTTTCATCTGCTTCCTGTCATGTACATAGTTAACTACAACTCTGTTCTTAGCCAAGCTGCGGCGCTGGGAGCCGCAAAACCCTCTTTCTGCAGAAAGACGACTTGCAACGCCTGCCGTCTATAGTCGGTGGGTGGCCATTAAAGGGTTAGTATTTAGTTTTAGGTTACCCTGAAAAACAGGCATAAAGTGTGCATGTGTTTTATTTACAACATATAATATTAATTCGTTTCAGGACAACCACTATATTGTGAAACTATAAGGCCGTGTTCATACGGCTTATTCCCGACGGATTTGTGCGCCGTATTGAGCGCACAAATCCGCCGTGAATAAGGGGCGGGATGGGGACGGGGCCGGAGCGCGGCGGGGCGCCGCTCCTCGGCCCCATAGACAATGCATTGTTTTACCGGCGCGTCCGAGCCGTAAATAATGTGCATGTCACTTTCTCCCCCGGCGGCGGATTCGCCGAGCGGGGAGGAGCGACGGATTACACTGTTCTCTATGAGAGCAGTGGATTACCGTAATTTGCGCCGTACTGCAGCGCAAATCCGGCGCGCAGTACGGCGCCAATCCGCGGCAGAATAAGCCGTGTGAACGAGGCCTAACCGTATGAAAAACTGGTAATTGGTTTCCAAAGCCCCTACATGTTACTCAACATAATGCAGGGCTGTGGAAGTGGCAAGCCAAAGCCCCGACTCCGACTCCTCAAATTCCCAAACCTCCGACTTCTGATTCCCTCATACATGGTACATGTTTAAGTGATAACTTTACAGTAGTAAAATGGTAAAATCCGACTTTTTACCACCTTATGAGAAAGGGGTTGGATACACCCAGAAACGTCACACGTCTATCTCGGCACCGCCTGTCTGCTTGTAGCATGTTTCATGCACATTACGTTACATGTTTTAAAGAGATGTGTTGTTAATAAAGAGGACTTTTATAAAGAAATTATGACCCTTGCTAAATATATATATATTGCTGAAGATATAGGAGTCAGAGTCAGTCCATTTTATAACGATTTCGACTCCACGACTCCAACTCCACAGCCCTGGCATAATGAAGATTAAAGTAAATGAAGCAGATAACTAATCCAGATAAAGCAATTCCTTATATATAACAGTATATATATCCTGTCCTCATAATAGAAAGTGGTTTCCAGCTTCCAGCAGCTTTCTGACTGATATATTATTATATATATATTTATATATATATATTTATATATATATATTATATATATAATATATATATATATATATATATATATAATCAGTCAGAAAGAGCTGCTGGAAGCTGGAGACCACTTTCTATTATGAGGACAGGAGCTTCTTTGGGTCACGTACTTTATACACAATGTACCAGAAAAAGCTGCTCATTCTGGCACAATGTAAAAAGCAGAACAGGACATGTAGCACCGGATTGTACTATAGAGAGGCACTTTTAGACCACCAGTCACTGCATGCACTTCCCTAATTCGGGTGTTTTACAAATAAAGTGTTCATGATAATTGGTTGGATCCTCCATCAATCACATGAGCTGAAGATCAGCAGTGTCTGACATTGTATAGGGAGTGGTATTTTCAAGATACAATGTCCCAGGAAAGACTACTGTATGGTGAAAATATTGTATTCTGAGACCATCATATCCGGAGAGACTACTATATTAAATTTAACTGCAAGCAAAGCTAACACATAGTATTCTTACCATGACATGAAGCGAAGATGACTGAACATGACGGTTAATTTCATCAACCCACTGGTGACAGATGGAACTTGGCGAAATTATCAAGGTTGCTCCTGTTGGGACGGGATCCATTGCAACCAGACAATGTGGGCAATAGAAAGGTGTGGTGCTAACACTCTCTCTCTTATAGTTTACACACTCCGCATGTTGCCACAGATGGCACTGCAAGCACTGTACTCGCTCCTTGAGGTCAGGATGCCTGAGACTACCACAAATACATTCAAAACGGTAATCAGAGGTATGAATAGGGAAGACAGGTCTGTGATGGCTGTCCTTTTCCTGAGATATGAAGTCCATATCCTCTGGCCTTGTTCCTAAATCAGCAGATTCAAGACCTGTGCTGTCACTTGCAGTGGTAGAGGTCTCGTCTGTCACAGGATAGACTTCTAAGGTATCCAACTGCTCTGGAATGCCATTATTTGTAGTACAGCCCGGTAGCTCTTTTTCTGGCGTACTGGTTTTGTTCAGTGCACAATAGTCATGATCCTTTGACAAGACGTTTTGATCAGCACCAGTCTTAGAAGGGTCTTCAGTGTTTTCCCTGAGTTGAGTCTTACTGTTTTGCAGCCTGCTGGAAGATCTTGTGTTCTAAAAAAAAAAAAAAAAGTAAAATGTATTACCATAAGAAATAAAGGTTTTGTGGTAAACACTTTAATTCTACCTACGCTCTTGGTAACACAGATGGATTTCAGGAACTCCTCCGCCCACATCCAGTACTGTACAAATAGAGACAATAATGGCTAATAAAGCAATAAACAGTTAAATAATCACACTTATTAGCCAGTCTAGAAGCAGCATGGCATATAAGATACACAACCATGTGTTTTCTTCCCTTAGCACTTAGGTGTAGATATCATGTACAAGTGGAAGTACTTAAAGGGGTTGTCTCACTACAAGGATTGCTTTTTATGTTAAAGATCTTGCAAAAACAAGTCACTTTGCAATATGTGTCCATTAACAGTATCCTACCAATTTCGAGATATTCCCTCTTATATGGGTTGCATCAGCTCCGCAGGTCACTATAGCTACAGACCTGTTTTCTCTCTCATGATAGGCTGCTAGCACTGGTTGCTATAGCTACAGACCTGGCTTCTACTGCAGGCTAGTAGAAGCCAGTAAACAGGCCTCTGAATTCAAAATGAAACCAAGAAAACAGGACTGAGGTAAGATGAATCGATGTAGTGAGACTACCCCTTTAAAGGGAGTTTCTCACCATGCAGTTACACATAGTCACAGGCCGTTTTAGGCTCACCCTGCCTCGTCAGGCTGTGGGTGGGTTTTATAGCAATGATTATCATACAGTGGGGAAAATAAATATTTAATACACTGGCGATTTTGGAAGTTTTCCCACATACAAAGAATGGAGAGGTCTGTAATTTTTATCGTAGGTACACTTCAACTATGAGTGACAGAAACCAAAAAAAAAATCCAGAAAATCACAGTTTTAGTTTCAAATAATGAATTTGCATTTGATTGCATGAAATAAGTATTTGATGCAATAGAAAAACAAAACTTAATATTTAGGACAGAAACCTTTGTCTGCAATTAGAGAGGACAGACATTTCCTGTAGTTCTTGACCAAGTTTGCACACGCTGCAGCAGGGATTTTGGCCCACTCCTCCATACAGATCTTCTCCAGATCTTTCAGGTTTCAGATGTTGCTGAGCTACATTGAGTTTCAGCTCCTTCTAAAGATTTTCCACTGGGTTCAGGTCTGGAGACTGGCTGGGCCACTCCAGGACCTTGAAATGCTTCTTATGGAGTCACTCCTTAGTTGCCCTGGCTGTGCGTTTTGATCTTGGCCATGATGGAGAGTTTGGAGTATGAGTGATAGTGTGTGGACAGGTGCCTTTTATATAGGTAAGGAGTTCAAACAGGTACAATTAATGCAGGTAATGAGTGCAGAGTAGGAGGGCTTCTTAATGAAAAACTAACAGGTCTGTGAGAGCCAGAATTCCTGCTGGTTGGTCGGTGATCAAATACTTATTTCATGCACTAAAATGTAAATTAATTATTTAAAAATCATACAATGTGATTTTCTGGATGTTTTTTAGATTCTGTCTCTCACACTTGAAGTGTGCCTACGATAAAAATTACAGATCTCTCCATTTTATTGTAGGTTGGAGTACTTGCAAAATCGCTAGCGTATCAAATATTTATTTTCCTCACTGTATTTAGCTCCCCTACAACTAGCTGAGCCATTACAGAGACATAAGTGCAGGAGATTTAACCTTAAGTGAACAAAGCTACAAGTGCTCTGAGGAGTGAAAACAAATACTTATCTGTAAACAAAAGCTAAACTTGTTAGAGATAAAGGAGGATATGTAAGAACAGGGCTGTGACAGTTATCTGGTGTCAAAAATAGACCTGTTCTATAGATGTATGAACCATTGCATTCCAAACTATGGCGCAATAAGTGCCGGCGTGACACTTTTTAATGCACCAAAGATTAGGGGCGTTCTGGGGGCAAGTCATACCACATTCTTGGAAGTAGACACATTTATGATTCTTTAATGCCAAACCTAGGCTCAAAACATTTAGAACAGCAGGACCAAGTTAAAGGTGGTCTGACTGAGCCAGAATTGTCGTTTTGGCACTACACTCTGCGCCTGTATGTATGACCTGCAGAAGAATAGGTTCATACATTCTGGCACATTCTATACTGCCTCAAAGCGATTTAGGAATGGCCTGTCAGCGCCAACCTTCATACATATCGCCCAAAGAGTCTGCTCTGGAGTGAGCTCTGACCAAGGTGATCCCATTCCCTGCTCTTTGTCTAATCAGGAAGAGAGATTAACCTAGAGACACTTGTGTGCACTCGGAGCGGATAAAATCTCTCATCCCCTGAATAGGGGAAAATATCAAAAGAGGAGAGTTGCTGCTGTCGCTGCTGGATCAAAGGGTTATAAGATAAGTGGTTTTAGCGAGTATTCTGAGCGTGCGAGTGTGTCTGTTTTGTTTTAAGTGTCTTTTTGCTTCAGTGTGGGACTTAATATTGGGGGACTTTAGATTTGGGGCTTTTAGAAAGGGCAGTATTATACAGATTTGACATATTTGTAACTATTTCTTCTTCTTTTTTTTTTTTTTTATTTGGTAACATCCCAATGAGTTCCATGTTTGACAATGCTGTCCAGTGCACAACCTGTGCAATGTATGCCATCCTTGAGCAACAGTTCGAGGGGGCATACTGCTGTGCAAGATGTGTGCACACTGCACATTTAGAAGCCCGGATCCTGGATCTAAATGAGCAAGTGGCGACACTGAGATCCATTGCCAACTTGGAAGCGAGTTTACTGCTCACTGAGCAATCACTCGCAGGTGTAGATGCTGGGGAGGGTGGCAGCATGGAGGTGCAGGAACATGAGGCAGCTAGCTGGGTAACAGTCAGAAAGAAGGGTAGAGGGAAGAGTGTCAGGGAGGCTAGGTCTGATCTGGTACACCCCAACAAATTTGCAAGATTGGCAGATGAGGGGGATATCAGCTCAGAAATAGCATTGCTGCAGCAAGACACTACCCCTGTCTGCTCCAGTAAGATGGGAAATAGGAGTGCAGGTCAGGCTAGACAGGTGCTAGTAGTTGGGGACTCCATTATTAGGGGCACAGACAGGGCAATCTGCCACAAAGACCGGGATCGTCGAACAGTATGTTGTTTACCTGGGGCCCGGGTTCGACATATCGTGGATCGGGCTGACAGATTGCTGGGTGGGGCTGGTGAGAACCCACTGTCATGGCCAATTGGCACCAATGAAAAGT
>JAODAL010083419.1:0-11260 GCA_025379985.1 Phyllomedusa bahiana
ATTCAATAACAGCCACGCCCACCCGCATGTCAGAGCAGATGAGAATCGTGAGTGTCTAAGGGAAAACTGCCCCAAGGAGCTCAGAGACACAATTGGTGCGGCGAGGCACAGACCGGGCCGGGGGTTACAAAACAATGTCTCAGCACTCAACTTCCAAAGAGCACATAATCCTTAAATGAAGAAGTTTGGGACGCCCACAACCTTCCTCGCCCCTGGCCGTCCAGCCAAACCAAAGCAGTTCGTGGAGAAGAAGCCTCGTGGGAGGAGGTAAAACGACCCCCAGAGAGGCAGCGGGAATGGGAGAAACGTTCCCACAAAAGTCACTATCGCTGCAGCCCTCTGTCCAACAGAACAGAAGCCTCTCCTCGGTGCAAACGTGGGAAAGCCCGCATACGGTTTGCAAAAAAATACAGGAAGGACTCCCGGGCCTATGAGAAATAGATTCCTCTTGGCCTAAATGATCGAAGATTGAACCTTTGGGGGGTTAAATCTAAGCGGACTATTGTTGGAGAAAGCCCGGCACTGCTCCACCCCCTCCCCCCAATACAATCCCAACAGTGAAACAGTTGGCGGTGGGCGGCAATCATGCATGGGGGTGTTTTTTAGCTGCAGGGAACATGGACCGACGCGGTTGAAAATTTTGAAGGAAAGATGAGTGCGGCTGAGTACAGAGATATCCTGCATGAAAACCTCTTCCACCGGGGGCTCTGGCCCCCCCAGAATGGGCCGAAGGTTCATCTTCCAACAAAACAACGACCCTAGGCACACAGCTAAAATAACAAAGCAGTGGCCCTCAGAACAACTCTGTAAACCATTCTTGGGACGGGCCCCGCCGGAGCCCTGAACCTAAAACCCAATAGGGGCATCTCTGGAGAGACTTGAAAAATGGCGAGGGAAAACTGGAAGGATCCTGCAAGGAAGAAGGGGCAAGGATCCCCAAATCCAGTGTGAAAAACTTTTTGCATCATTCCCAATAAGACTCATGGCCGTACTAAGCTCAAAAGGTGCTTCCCACTCAATACTGAGCAAAGGGTCCCGGGAAAACTTAAGACCGTGTGATATTTCAGTTTTTCGTTTTTTAAATAAATTTGCTAAAAATCTACAGTTCTGGTTTTTTTCTCTTTTCAAGCCGGGGTGCTGAGTGTACATTAGTGAGCCAAAAAATGAATTTTTTTGTTCTTCCCAAATGGCGGCAATGAAACACAGTGTGTAAAATGTAAAGGGGTCTGAAATACTTTCTGTACCCGCCCGTAAACTCGTATTAACGTCAGAAAGAGAAAGCAATAATTTTGGGGGAGTGTATGGTGTTTAGGTTTGCCCTTTAAAAAATTTTAGTTTTGTGGTGTTGTGAGTCCCTCTCCCATGCGTTCCACTATGTGAGACCCCTGAAGACTCCAGCCTGGCATGTGAGCTAAGGGTTTGCCTATGGAGGCTGGTTGGGCACAATGCATTTGCAGTGGAAGGACAGTGCACAGGGTGGCAGGTGGGATTTTTAACTCCCCCGCCTTGGCGGGAGTTGCGGATTCCATGTAAGGGGGGGGCAAAAAAAGGACAAAATGGGGGTGGGGGAGCCCGATACAGATGGGGCCCCTGATTTTAAGCCCCCTAGTTGGCCGGGGGGTCAGTTGAGTGAACAAGGGCCAGGTCCCCCCCGTATTCCATACGAGCTAGAAAGTCACTACCCCCTCACCTTTCCCCAACCTTCCAAGAATCCAAGGGTGAAACCCCGCCCGAGCGGGTATTTTATGGCCCCGCCGTATGCCCCCCTAGATTTTTGATTTACAAAGATTAGGGCTAGGAAAACAGAGGTTTCCCAATGGGAACCTGCACCCGGCCGGTTCCGCTTTCGGGACCACCCCCTTTGCCTTTAATACGCCCTGGCGCTAAAAAACTGGGGCCCACACCCCCGAGCCGAAATTGAAGGAATTGGCCCGAAATTTTTATTGAAGAAAAGTGGCAGAAAATTGGGGGTAACTTTTTCCCCCAGCCATGCTTTTTTCTTGCCCAATAATCTCCATTTTTTTGCATAAAAGGCCCAAAAACTTGGGTCCTGCATCCGATTGGATATTGAACCGCAAAACCATGTCCCCCGTTTTTTTAAGTGGCAGCAGCTTTTTCCCCAACGGAGGATCTCGCTACCTCCCGTTGTTTTTCCAGCACCGTATAAGGCCCCCCCCCCGGCTAGAAGAAACCACGAAAAAACTCATATTTTACTGCCCCGCAACTTTTCACAAATCATGCCCTCCAAAGAAGAAAGAAAGGACCTGGCTCCCGAAAGTACCCCCACACACACTATTACATAGAGCCCCTTTCGCTGTTTACGACTTAACTTGCTTCTGGTTAACAGGAGCGACCCCCAACCCCAAACCCCACTCCAACTTCTCTTGTTGGCAAGCCCGGATGAACAAATTACAGCAAGTGAGGACACCCGCCCCATGGGGGGGCCGGAAGGGCCTCCACCGCAATTTTGAATTTGGCTGGCGACGTCATCCCCAGCTTTTGCAGAAGATAGACCCGCGCGCATAAGAGAGGGAAGGGCCCCGCTGCCCAGTCACTGAAACCCTGGTAAGTGTTTAAAGCGAGAAGGATGGCAAATGTAAAAAAAAGTTTTCTGTGACCTCCCTGGGGGCAGGCCCCCCCCCCCTCCTGGGACCTCCCCCCCAGCCCCCACATTTTTTTAGGCCCCCCCTCTTGGAACCCCCCCCCAAGGCGCCCCCCCCAAACCATACATTCCCCCCTTTTGGGCCCCCAACACCACCATAACAAGGCTTCCCCCATCCCCTCCATAAACAAGGCCCCCCCCAAATTGGAGGACACCCCCCCACCCCCCCCAACATACGTGCCCCCCCCCACTTGGACACCCAAGCCCCTGGGGCCCCCCACCAAATACAGGCTCCCATGGACCCCTCCCACCCCCGACACACGGCCCCCCCCACCTAGAAAACCCCTGTTACCGCCCCCAGGATAACCCTTTCAGGCTTCCCCCAGCCCCCTTCCTCACATTCTTCCCTCTCTATAAAATAATTTATTTTTATATATACAACACACACACAATAACATACAATACATATTATTAAAATTTACACAACATAAAATAAATAAAATACCCACACCCACCAGATTCAGGAAAAAAATTACAAGAGCACCTCCCAATTGAAAAAAAAAAAAAAAAAAAAAAAACACATTAATGTAACCCTTTTTTAACCTCCATTATTAAACTGGAAACTTTGTGGCCCCTTATTTCTAGTGGTCCCAAAATTTTTTTTTTGCCTGGCAAGCCTTAATATATTTTTATTTTTGGTTTTTTTGAAAGTGGCAACCATCCCTTTTTCTGTATCAGGACCACGCCGAGCTTCAATGTTGGAAAACCTAGGCCTTAGATTATCTACAGTCCCAATAGAGGGGAAGGGCCGCTGGTTGAACTTAATCCCCTCAAGCTTTCCTTTTTTCCCCCAGAACACAACGCGGAAAACCCCTCTCAATTTGCAAACCCAATTGGGGAGCCGGAAAAAAAGGTTTTTCATGTCTTCGCGTACTGCCTGCTGAAAGAAAAGAAAGGGTGCAGCTTTGCTTTGGGTTTTGCCCATGGGGGCCAACAGAAGATACTCAATCCAGTATTTCCAGTCCAAATTTGCCGTTTGGCCCGGCAAAACCTTGGTGATAAATTAAGTGGGTTTTTTATTTGGGCTGCCCAGTTTTGGTCCACCTGCCGGTCCCCTCCCCGACAAAGGTTTTTTTCAACCCGTCACGCATGCCCCTAGGAAGGGTGGGAGAATTTTTTTGCCGCGGCCGGGCCCCAGATCGATTCGATGACAGGAGTCCCCCGTTTTCTGGTGTGTTTTTTCTCTTTCCTTTCTCCAATTTTTTCCTTTTAAACTAATTGCCACCCAACAGTTTGGTCCCTCCCCCCTCCCCAGCGGTCCTTAAAACTTCCTGGGTTTTTGTAGCTCCCAATCCAGCTTTGTGGCAGGACTTGGATCCTTGTCCCCCCCCCCTGAAAAGCCCATCCCTTTGTGCCCCTTAAACCCCCCTGTTGTGAGAAGGTTTAGAGTCCCCTCCTGAACTGAATTCCCATGAGTTTCCCCCCCCTGCGGACAGGAATTCCCCCCTTTTATAAAGGTTGACTTATTTTAAAGGCCCAGCTTGGTGTTCCTTTTAACGCGGATGACCGAGGGGTTTTGATTTAAGCAGCGTCCCCCGTTAACTGGTCTGTATGGGGGGCCCCATGAAAAACTCTTAGCAACGGTGTTTCCCCACACGGGCTTTTATTTCCAAGGCCGCGGGTTATTGGAGGGCAACCGTCTTCGCGCCGGAATTTGCGCCTGCGAGTACGGGCCTTTCCCAAATTCCCGAGTCCCCCGCAGTAAAATTTTAAAAAAAACGGTAATACCCACAGTTTTATCCTCAGAAAGAACTGTGGATTCCCGTCGCGTTTCCATTCTCCTCAACCCGCTTTCCCGGCGAGTCCCCGCCGGGGCCGGGGAGAAAGGGAACCCCCAAAATGCCACAATTAAATACCCAGTGGTGCCGGCAAATACGCGCCGTGGGATAATGCAAAAGTCTAAATGGGGCCGGCCGAGCGGCTTTCCCCCCCCCGCCGCGCTTCCCACGCGGCCCCCCCGGGCCCCTCCCCCCCGTTCCCTCTGCCCCCCCCCTTATTCAAAGCCCCCGGAAAAAATTGCGAGCGCAAATCCGGCCCCTTCGCAAATTAACGGCTTGAATAAGCCCCCCCCGTCCTGGAACAATGCCTAGGGGTAAGTTTATTTTCACACGGCCTTATGTTGGGGGAATCACGACAAATTTTCCAAACAAACCACGTATTTGAGAGCGTACTGGCGCTCTAAATACGGAGCGAAAAACGCGCCCAAATCAAAACAATTACCGGTAAAAAAATCGACAGTATCTCATAGAGCGGGGAGATAAATTGACATTGTCAAATTTTAAAATTCCACGGCCGCTTACCAGGTGGTGGGGGTGGGTGGCAAAAAACCCCGGCCGAGGTAGTGGGCGGTTCCTATGGTCCCCGGGCCACGGGCCTCTGCCCGAAACCGCCCGGCCCGTAAATTTTTGCCGGGGCAATACCTGGTTTCGCCTTTGTTCACCCGCAGTTGAAGGCCCCGTGTTGGAAACATGCCCCTTTAAATGGGTCCCCCTGTAAGGGGGGAAAATAAATCAAATACTTAAATTTTTCTCTCATAGCCAAAAATGGGCAAAATGCGAATTGGATCGAAAATTAATATGTTATTTACACTATCGATTCGTATCATGCTCCCACCAAATAATTAAGAATTATTTCCCCCCGTGGCCCAAATTTTTTTTGGAGAGCAAGAAAAAACGATATGGATCCCGACTGATTAGCCCCAGTAATTTGACCCACAGCCAAAACAATTTAGTGGAACAAATTTGTAGCCCAGGGGTTTTTTAATGACGGACAACGGGATTGAAATAAAAGACAGGCCAAGAGATATATTATCTGGTAAATCGAAGCCCAAACAACTAAAAAAAATTCAAAATACAGACCCCACCCCCACCAATCCCCCACCCCCCCCAAAGAAAAATAAATGAATGGCCTTTAATCTCAAACATACGATTTCAACATTCCCAGGACACGGGGTTCCCCCCCCCAAAAAGCCGGATTACGACGCCATTGGGCCCCGCACTTAAATAGTGGAACCCGCCAATGTGGGGTTACTCCCTTTAAGGATAAGCCCCCGCGTTTCCAGTTGAGAAGAGGTAAAAATCAAATTAAGGGTAAATAGGGTTTTAGTTCCATATCCTGAACATCGACCCCAACGGAGAAAAAGAACGACAAACAGGTTTCTTTACAAGGCCAAGTGAGAAAAAAAAAGTACTGAACCCGAGGCACTCTGTACCGTGTGGCCAAAATAGTCAATTCTAAAATTCCGTTAAAGGGATACTTGAAACACCCCCCCTCCGAAAGGGTTGTGGAATAGCATCCAAAAAGGCCCTTTTTTTTCACCCTGCCCCCCCCCCCCCCCGAAAGTAAAAAAAAACGTACAAATTGTTATAACTTAAATAGTGTTCCCCCCCCCCATGCGGAAAGGCCCTAATGTCGGCGTAAACAGACAGAACAAGGCCCGGCCCGGTTTTTTTGGTTGACGCCAAAATTAACTAAACATAAAAATCGGCAACGCGTGAACCGTAATAATTTACCCCCTAAAAAGTTTGGATTACCGGGCTTTGGAAAGCCCCCAAAGGGAAAAAGTTTTAAAAGGCAAATGGAAAACCAACACGGGGCCACATCACCTTTTCATTGAACTCGGCGCCAAAATACAATGAAATGAGGTGGGCGGCATCCCAAATAGAGGAGGTTACACGTAAACCGAGCCAGGAGTAATTAACCCGCTTCTCGATTAAAGTGCAACGTGGGTTGTAACAAAAACGGCTGTTTATAAGCCCTGAACCACAAGCTCGCCCCCAAAAGGGTTTTAAAAATGAAAGGCCCCAAATTTTTAGTACCAATAAAAGGCATTTCATTTAAAAGGTTGGTTGGATTAAAACCAGCTGGGGTGAAATAATATAACGCTTTTTTTTAATGAACCCGTTCTACCTTTAAATCACTTGGAAGGGCCCCCCCGCCCTTTTGTTGTAATATATGTCGTGAAGTTTTTGTTTAAATTATAAAACCCGTGGTGGACCGCGCGCGCCCCCCCTCTACGGGGAAGAACCAAGGCCTGAATGGGCCCGCACCCCCCCGCCGGTTCCCCCCCTGAAAGAAGGGAGGGAGGCAAAGTTTTCCGCTCCCCCACGAAAATATCATAACAGGAAGGTGGATGGCTAGTGCACCTCCACTGCGCACTACAATACAAATTTTTTTTTTTTTGCACCGTGTTTTTCGTGAAAAGAACTCCTAAAGGGTATGTTCAACAACGCTTTATGATTGCTGCATAATTTGCGGGCCACGTATTTTTCAACCGCGTATTTGCCGGCAAAAATGGCCCCCCCCCCCCCACTACCCCCCCCCCGCAATTACGGTAATTCCCCAATAGCTCTCTCATCATGAGAACTTGGGGAATTCCAACGCTCCAATCCCCTCCCCCCCGCACGTAACAATACGATTCCGTAATTGTGTAAACGCCGTTGGGGAGATAAAGTGAAAACATGGACCCCAAATTATTACCGCGCGAATTACGCCGCCGCCGAGTAATGCAAATGATCCTAAATGGGGGCCCACCAGCCGCACCCCCCCGTTGCATGTGTGCCGGAGTAAAAAACGGCGCTTAATCAGTGCGAAACTGCCTTCCAAAAATCAACCCGTGCTTTATATGGCCTGGGCGCGGAACCTGAATAGGTTGGGGAAACCTACCTTTGGAAACGTAACACAGGTTTTTTTCCTACCTTTTCTATTTGAATACATTGTATATTTTAAATCGCTCCCTAAGGAAAATTTAAAGGGTATTTATTTTTTATGTTATTTTTTTTTTTTAATTGAAAAGGGAAGGGATTCTATTTATATAATAAAAAGTTGATTCACTGGTACTGTGGGTCCCCCCCCCCTAATTGTTTTAAAGGGGTTTGTCCCCCCAAAGAACCTTGGGCCCCCAAAAAACAATAAAAAAAATTTTGGGGGTCCCCCCTTTGGGAAAGGCAGAAAGAACCCAAAATTTCCCCTTTTTTGTTAAAACCCCGGGTTTCAAAAGGTGTTTTTTGCCCCCACCCAACTGCCCCCCCAAAGGGGGTTTTTTGAAAAGGCATTGCCCTAAAAGGTTTTTTAAAAGGTTTGTAAACCACGGGGAAAAAAACCTTTTTAAGAACCCCTTTTTTGGAAAATTTCCAAATTTTTCCCTCTTTCTCCAGACCGATTGGTACAGGACTTTCCCCTACTTTTAAAACCCCCCAGCGTTATTATGAAAGGTATTTTTAAAGGGGGGTTTTTTTAAATTTGAAAAAATGATTCCCAAAAATTTTTTAAAAAAAATTCTGATTTTACTGGGCGGGCGATGGGAAAAAGGGGTTTTCCAATGGGAAGGGTTTTGGGTTTTTTAACCTTTAAAAAAAATCTTGGGCAAAAAAACAAGTCCAAATTTCAATATAAAATCCATTAACAGTGGTCCCCTAACCTATTTCCCAAGATAAACCCCCTCTTGAGAGGAATTTTCATCAGCTCCTTAAAGGGCGGCCCATACTCTCCGACCTGTTTTATCTATCCCGAAAAACCCTCCCGCACTGGGGGCTATAGCTACAGAACCCCGGCTTGTACTGCCATTAGGGCTGGCAAAAAGGGAAGTAAATTTATACAGGGAGTGCCCATGGGAAAAAACCTGGGCCACTTGGGGGTTTTTAAAAAAGGGGAAAAATTTAAAAGTCGGGGGGCTGCAGAAATCCCCCCCCGGTTTGTTCAGGATTAGAAAAAATATTACAGTTGGGTTCCCGCAATGAAATTCTTGGTTAATTTTTGAAAAGGGGCCCCGTCTCACTAAATTGATTACTTTCTTCAGCCATTGGTTTTTTTTTGGTTTCCCTTTGAAATTTAGAGGTGGTGTTTACGGCTTCCCCTAGGCTGCAGTAGAACCCGGTCTGTAGCTGTAGCAACCAAATTGGGGTTTGGGGCCCTAACCCGGATTTGATCAAACAGGTTTTAGGGTATAAACGACCTAAGGAGCTGATGCCCCTTCCCAAAAGAAAAAGTTTTGGGGGTATCTTGGCACAAATTTGGAAAAAAGGGTTTAATTTGGGCATTTATTTTCAAAGTGGGCTTTGTTTTTGCAAGGAAAAACTTTAATATAAAAAAAAAAAAGAAAAAAATCCTTGTATTTAGACAACCCCTAAAAGTTCAATCCTCCAGGGAATCCACAGGGAAATCTCTAGGTTTTCCCTTTGGAAAGGGGGTTTCCCCCTTTGCCCGACAAAAAATCCCAAAAAGCCCGCCCTTATTCCCCTTCACCCGTTCTTGCGAAAACCCGGGCACAATCCCGGAGAAAAAGCCCGGTCCTTAGGAGCTTTTTGTTTAAAACTCCTTGTAATTCCCGGGTTTTTTTGGTTCCGGGAAATTGACCCAAAAAAACGCCCATATCCGATCCCAATTTCCCTGGAGCACGGACACAGAATCCATTAATACATTGATGCAGCCTTCATCCCCATGGGGCTAATTTTTATTTTTAATCCAAAAGGCGGGGCCTATTTCTAATCTAATTGTGCATCATTCCCCTTGCCAAATTTTAGGAACCCCAAATTTTTACTGTCCCACCCCCCTTACCTTTTCAAAAACCTTAGCTGTTGAAAAAGGGGAAAAAAAGAATGGGGCCCCAAATAGCAGGTTTAAGTTCAACAGGGGAAAGGGCAGGGGGCACCACGGCGGGCCTGGAAGAAAATCTTTTATGGATGTCCCCTTGACTGGGGTTTGGGGTCCCCGGAACAAACAAAACCAAAAAACCATGGGTGTTGTGTGTATTTCCCCGGGTGGTTGGGTTTGGTAACCACAGTGGAGGTACAGAAAACAGACTCAAACCCCCTTTTCATTTTTCACTTTTTTTTTTCCATTGGGAGCCATTTTGGGGAAGATAAAAAAATTTCTTGTTTTGCTCATAAAAGTGCCCCTCTGCAACCCCGTTTTTGAAAGAAAAACCCCAGAAAAGTCAAAATTTTTGCAAAATTGTTAAAACCCAAGGGGAAAAAATAAAATATCACAGATCCTATGTATTAAAACCCTTTGCTGTGCGCTCCCCAAATTTTAAATCACATGCTGTCCCCTTTCCTTCCGATCCTTTCCCTTTGGAAAGGGTTTTACTCCTTCATTGGAGTGCAGCTGTGTATAAAGAAACAGATTACAAAAAGGGCCCCCACCTGTCTTAAAAACCCCCCTCACAGCCCACACTGCATGTCAGAGGGAGATGAAATCGGAGGTTAAAAGGAACTGCCCAAGGAGCTCAGAGACACAATTTTGGCGGGGAGGGCACAGACCTGGGCCCGGTTTTCAAAAACCAAAGTCTGCAGCCCCCTCCCAAACCCTTTCCCAAAAGCACAAAAACCTAAAAAGGAAGAAGTTTGCGACGACCCCACCTTCCTCGACCCCGGGGCCGGGTCGGCCCAAAACCAAACCCCTCCCTGGGGAAGAGCCTCGGTGAGAGAAGGAAAAGAAAAAAGAAACCCCAAAAAAGGGGGGAGTTTTGGGAGAACCCTTCCAAAAAAAGCAACCCATTCCCCCCGGGGCCCCTTTTGTTGCCACCAAGACAAGAGCCCTTTCCCCGGTGCCAAAAACGTGGAAAGGGGCCGGGGAACGGGTTTTTTCAAAAAATACAGGAAGGACCCCCCCGGGTTTTGAGGGAAAAAAGATTTTCTGGTCTGATGAAGACAAATTTTACCCCTTTTTTTGGGGTTTTAAATTCTTTAAAACCCGGGCTGGTGGGAAAAAAGCCCAACATGGCCCATCCCCGGCCCCCAATACAATCCCAACGTGAAAAACAGTTTGGGGGTGGGGGCACTGCTATGGGGGTGTTTTTTTCTGCAGGGGCATGAAGGGCCGGTTGGGGAATTGAAGGGGAAAAATGAAGTGCGGTGAGGGACAGAAAATATCCCCCTTTAAAACCTCTTCCCCAGGTTGGGTTGGACCCCAGACTGGGGGGAAGGTTCATCTTCCAACAAAACAAAAAGCCCTAGGCAAACCCGCTAAAATAACAAAGCAGTTGGGTTTTAGAAAAACTCTGGGACCATTCCTTTACCGGGGCCCCCCCCAAAGGCCCCATTTACCTAAAAAAACCCCCAAAAGAGCATTTTTCTGAGAGAGGAAAATTTTGAAAAATGGGAGGGACTGGAGAGGATCGCCAAAGGAAAGAATGCAGAAGGGTCCCCCAAACCCGGTGTGAAAAAACTTGTTTTCCCCTTTTATTTTCCCCAAAAAACCCCATTTCCCCTAAATAAACTCAAAAAGGGGGCTCTACCAAAAAACGAAACAAAGGGTCGGAAAAACTTTAAGGGCCGTGTATAAATTTTAGTTTTTTGTTGGGGGTTTTAAAAAAAAAATTTGCTAAAAAATTTTACAGTTTTTGGGGTTTTTTCTTTCAAGGGCGGGGGCCCGAAATTTTTACAAAAAGTGAGGCCCAAAAAAAGAATTTTTTTTTGATCTTCCCAAAAGGCTGCAATTAAAAAAAAAGGAAAAAAAAGGGAAAGGGGGCTGAAATTTCTTTTTTGTAAACCCCCGGTTTTAACCTGGGGGTTAAAGTCAGAAAGATAAAGCAATAAGTTGCGGAGTGTATGGTGTTTAGGTAGGGGCCCCTTTTAAAAAATGTGTTTGTTTGGGGGG
>JAODAL010083420.1:0-11259 GCA_025379985.1 Phyllomedusa bahiana
GCGGGGTGTGCAAAAGTCAAAAAACACGTAACTTTTTATGTTTTCGTATGATACACGGTATTTTTTGCTACTTTAAATTCACCTTTGGTGAATATAGTATTGCTGTTTTAAGATTTACGTGGATGCTGCGTCAATGAACAAACCTGGGTGTGCAAAAGTCAAAAAACACGTAACTGTTATGTTTTGGTATAATAAACGTTATTTTTTGCACCTTTCAATTCACCTGTGGTGAATATAGAATTGCTGTTTTAAGATTTACGTGGATGCTGCGTCAATGAACAATGCTGGGTGCGCAAAAGTCAAAAAACACGTAACTGTTATGTTTTCGTATGATACACGGTATTTTTGGCAACAAACAACCTGTGCTGACTTCAAGATTGCTGGATTGTAATTTAACTGCAAGGTGGATATATCAACAGTCACAGGTGTAATGGGTAAAATTAAAATGAACACATATCTGAAATGTATACTGATAATAAAAGTGGAGTTTTGCACCTAACAAGAGACCTGCAGTTACTAGAAATGATGTGTATCCAATATAAGTTCAGGCTGCCCAATATCCAGGAAATATTTCAATAGCAAACTGTTAATAATAAAGATATTCCACTACAATGTCTACACTAAGTCTTGGTGAACTTTATCCAGTGTTCTTTATAGCTAGAGCTTGTCTGTGTTCGCCTGCGGGGGCCCCCCTTGCTCCCCCCGCCGTGAATTTACAGCGGTAGATGTTGCTTTAAAATTCTCTAGCTAACTACATAAAATCTTCAAATCTCTAATATAACTAAAATTGTAAGGATCACAGCTAATATTAGAGGTTTCTCTGTGCAGAAATAGACTAATTTCGCTGAGCTGTTTGGCCACAGTCAGAGCGCAGGTCCTATCCCTATGAGACGCTTAGAGACACTGAGGCTGAATCAGTATACGCTGTTATATGTAATACGAGGTCATGTGATTTTTCCAGCCAATCGCAACCAGCACATCCCAGTCATGACGTCGCACACACATCTCACCCTGCTCTATTCTGAAATCTGATTTGCTGGCCACAAAAATTACAGGAAGTGCCGAAAAAGGCGCGATCTTAATAGATGATGCTCAGATTTTAAAACCCTTTAAATTATCGCATGATCTGGAAATTTCGATCACCATAAAAACCTTGCCGATTTCAACTTTGTGGATAAAAATCGCTCAACACTAATTATTATTATTATTATTATTTATTTTAAAGCGCCATTGATTGCAGGGCGCTGTACATTCGAGGGGGTGACATACATAACATTACATAACGAGTACAGTGATAAGTTGTAATGAAAATTGGCACAACAGAGGGAGAGAGGACTCTACCCGCGAGGGCTTACAATCTACAAGGAGGGGGAAAGAGACAGGAGGTGAGGGGCAGAAATGTCTGTGGAGGAAGTAGTGACAAGTTTAGTGAAGGTTATAGACAAGCCTGAAGAAATGGGTTTTCAGGTTGCTTTTGAAGCTGGTGAAAGTGGAGGAGAGTCTGATGTGTTGGGGCAGTGAGTTCCAGAGTGTGGGTGAAGCACGAGAGACGTCTTGGAGACGGTTGTGTGAGGAGCTGATAAGGGGGAAGCTGAGGAGAAGGTCCTGTGAGGAGCGGCGGGAGTGCTGAGAGGGGGATTTTTTGGGAAATTAGAGCAGAGTGTATGGGGGGGAGAGGTCATGGAGAGCCTTTGGGGTTTAAGGGTTTGGGTTAGTTTTGGAAATGAATTCGCGGGGCAATGGGAAGCCGTGAAGGGATTGGCAGAGGGGAGAGGAAAGGGGAAAGTAGCGAGGAGAGAGGGGAAAAAAGACGGGAAGAAAGGTTGGGATGGTTTGGGAGGGGAGCGGGGGGGTGCTAATGGGGCCACTGAGAAGGATTTTGAGTAGTTGGGTTTGGGAGATGAAAAGGGCATGGACCCACCCATTTTTTGTGGGTGTCAAAATTTGAGGAATGAGGGTGCGAAAAGATGTTTTTCAGGTTTAAAGGGGCCGGGGGGGGTTTGGATGTGTGGTTTGAAAGATAGAGCAGAGTTTGGTTCCCCAAGGGACAGCTTGCGGGCCCGGTGGGGGTTTTGTAGACCCCGTTAAATGTCATAGAGGGGTTGGGGGCAGAGGTAGAGTTGGATGGGGAAAGATGATGAGTTTTGTTTTCTCCACATTTTTTTTAGGAGACGTGGGGAAAAAGAAGGAGGAAATGGACGACGGGGACAGTCAGGGATCCGGGAGAGAAAGAGAAGGGACTTGGGCCGGGTGAAGATTTGGGGGTTTCTTCGAAATACAGGTGGTAATGGAAAGCCGTGTGATGCTTTGAGCTGACCGGGGCCCAAAGGGGTGTGATAGGGGAAGAGTGTGGGCCAGGACTGCCCTTGGGGGGGACCCCCGACAGGAAAAGGGCCCGGGAGGGGAGGTGGGCGAGAATGGAGCGCTGAAAACCCGATCAGTGGGGTTTTCGAGGGATCCAGGAAAAAAACCCCAAAGTCCTTTGATGGAGGGGGAGAGGATTTGTAGCAGGGGGAATGGTCGAAAAAGTTTTCAAAGGGGAAGAGGACGGGTTAAGGGGAGGAGCACAAATTTGTGGCAAGGTTTAGCAGTTATTTGCTTTTTAGTGACTTTGGTTGGGGCGGTTTGGGGTAGGTGGTGGGGTCAAAAACCCAGTTTGGAGTGGGTCAAAAAGAGAGTTGGAGGAGAGGGGGGAGGACAGCTGAAGATAGCGTGCTGCTCGTGGGTTTGGAAGAAAAAGGGGGCAGTGAGTTTGGGGCGTTAGTTGGACAGGGGAAGGGGGGTTTCAAGGGTTGTTTTTTTTGGGGATTGGAGTATATTAGCATGTTTAAAGGGGAAAAGGGATGATGCCAGGGGGAGTGATAGGTTAAAGGGGATGGGGTGGGGGGCTGGGTTGATAGAAGCACTAAAGGTCGGGGATGAGGGGGGGTGGCAGGGGTAAAGACTACAGGTAGGGGAGTTTGGATTTGGACAGAAAAAGAGGAGGCTTGTCATGAGTGCCATGGGGAAGCGGGTTTAAAAAGGGTGGGGGAGGGGGGGTGGGGACTGCGGGTAAAATCCTTCTGCATTTTTCCCTGGGAAAGATAAAAACACGTGTCTTTTTTAAACCCATACTAACTATGTAACTATGTAAGACCCCTTTCCTGGTAAAATTGATTAAAGGGTTAAAAGGGGGAGGAGAGGTTTGGAGGGGGGGGGAATTATGAAATTTTAAATTTTCTTATTTTTAGGTTATAGGGCGCAGGCATTTGAAACTGAAGTTGGGAGGGAGAAAGGGCAAAGCACAGCAAAAAAATTTTTGGGGAAATAGTGGTTTTTTTAATTCAAAGGAAAACCTTTTTTTTGGAAAAACAGGAAATGCTCCAATTACGGGAAGGAAAGGGCTACATGTAGAAAAAGGGAAATTTACAAATAAGACAAAAAATTTTAAAAATGGGTGAAGAAAATTTAGTTTAATAGGGTTTTTTGTGCTTTTTTCGGTTGCTGGAAAAACCTGTTTAACATTTTATAATCTCCATTGTTCTTTGGGGACACTTATGTTCCTGGCATATTGGGGGGCGTATTTTTGGCGTGAAATTGTGCGGCTTTGCCTAAAATTGCGCCCCATAGTTAGGGTTTAATTCAAAAAAGTTTTCATGGGAAAAACTTGAAGGGCCATCCTTTCCTTCCCTGGCGTACTATCGGTTTCTATTTTTAGCCGGGGGAGAAAAGGGTTGACATGTCATTTCTTTGAGGCGTTTTCGGGTCGTGTTAATTTGAGTGAATGGGCCGGGCCAACTGTGCTTTAGAAGTGTGAACTGGTTTGCGCTTTAATTTCCCTAAAACACACGGAAAGTCCCGAAAAATATTCCATATAAAATTTCCCAATAATTATTTTTAATAATAATAATTAGTAAAACAAGATTTCTTTTAAACTTATAAAGCTACCCAAAAAAAATTAGATGTTGTGAGGGTTTGGGCCATCACCTGATTTAAAAGTTTCTGAGTGAATAACATCTGCTGTGTGTTATACACCTTTTCCTCTTTTAAACAGCATGCTATTCTGGTTGTTTTTTTAAAAATTTGTTTATCCACATACAAATTGATGCAATGACAAGGAATACTTAGGATATGTTTATCAATGTGTGATGGGATGGGGGCCCCTTTCTTGGACAGAACCTTTTTCGAAAATCCCCTCAGTTTTTAAAGGGAGGTGGTTTAAAACTCTCTCTAGTTTCCCCCATTTTTTGAAAAATTTAAAACCTTTTGTGTTTTTAAAAAGGGTTTTTCCACTAAAATTATTAGCTTTTTAAATTTGTGGGGAAAAAATTTATATGAAGACAAATTAAAAAATTACATTGTTTTGATGATTTTTTTTTAGTTGGAGAAAAAGAAGATTTTTTTTCTTATTGTACACAAGTTTCTTTTGGGTTACGCCATCTCTCCTAAACCTCTCCCTTTTTCCCCCACTTATATCCCCATTGCTCTAAGCTACTGTTAGCTGCTGTGAGTCTTTTTTCTGTTTAATTAACTAAATAAAAACCTTTCCCCTTTTTTAAACCCTCTTTTTGCCTGAGTACTTTTTTTTTTAAACTTTCTGCGTCATGTATTGTACAATAAAAATAACTGGAAAATCAAGAGCTGCCCGTGTCAATTACTGCTATAGCCCTCCCCACGGGATGAACGGAAATTTGTTTTAAAAAGAGGGGCTTTTTGACTTATGAAAACTGCATGAAAAAAAAAAACCCCCTTTTTAAAGCAAACAGTAATGGAGTTTATTCTTAATTGATTTTAAACAATGCTTTTAAAGTGTCGATAGGTGTTTTTTGGTTAAAAATTTTGGCAGTTTAAATTTTTAAAAGATTGGGTTTGTGGGATATTTAAAGGAACCCCCAAACAAAATCCCTTTAATCTTTTTTTTTTCCATTTTAATTTTTTTTGGGTTTTAAACTGTACAATTTTTTTCTTTTTTGGATGGGGGTTTAAATAAAATCCATGATTGCACACCTTTTAAAAATGCAAAAAAAGCTGTTAAAATCCATTAATTATGATGGGCTTCTCTCTTATTTCATGAAAATTAAAAAGGTTTTTATTAGTGTTTCAGAAAATTTTAAACCCCATCCCCAAGTTGTACTATGGAATTTTTAGGTTTTTTGGTTTTGTTTCTAAAATATTTTTGTTTTAATTTTATACCCCCCCAAAGTGCCCTTTTTTTGTAGAGACAGACCCTACTTTAAACCCGAACCTTTCTGTTTTCTTTTTTAAACCCCTTTTAAAATGCCCCTTTTTTTAACCCAAAAAAACAAGTTGGGGGGGGTGTTTAAATGAAATTTAAAACGAAACCCATATTTACAGCATATTTGTTTTTTTTTGACTTTAAAAAATGTGGAATAAATTCCATTTCTAAGCTTTAGGGGCCCTTAAAATAGTAAGTATGCGGTGTGAGTATCAGCATGCAAAGTTGTGGACAGTCCATAAAAATAGGGAACCTCCTACTTGTAATAAAGAGCTGCAGAATAGAGGCAACATTTTGGCCTTATTATTACATGTTTGGCAGTATATTAAGAACAATGGGTTTTTTTTAAACCCCTGATTAAGTTGAAAAGAGACAATTCAGAAACTTAAAAAGGGGGACAAATTTGGGTGAGATTTTGTTGTAAATTATTTCGTTTACTTGCAAACCCCTCCTACAACATCTTCTGGATTCCCCCCACTTTGGAAGAAATTGGAAAAAAATTTGGGAATGGCATGTTTCAAGTTAAAAAGTGTACCATAAATTGTTTGGGAAACCCCTTGAATGAAAAACCCGGGCTCCCCACGCCCGGGACGAGCTCTGACCCAGTATTAACCCTAAAATTCTACAAAAAAATCAGCAAAACCAAAAAAAAGCCACCCTTTTGTTTTAATTAAAAGTAAAAGCTTTATTTAATGAGTCATCGGTTTTTTAATCTGTTTTGAAAAAAAATTTTTTTGAAACAGCAAAACCCCCAGTCCCCCCAGACGTTGTTTAGAGAGGTGGACTGGTTTCCTTCACCGTTAATCTCCTATTTAAGAAGGGACTCAAGTCCTAAATAGAGTTCAGGTCAGTTGAGAAAAGGGGTTTATGGGCATTTTTCTTTCATCCTTTTTTAAAGGGTTTTTCTGGTAAATCACGCAGAATTTTTTTCAATACATTTGAGGGAGCATTTTTTGCATAAAAAAAAATCGTTTTCTTGGAAAAAAGCAGACTTTTTTGCTTTATTGCTTTAAGTTTGTGTCTTTTTTAAAAACTGGAAAGTAGGTTTGGTAGTTGATTTTGGGCCATCTTTTTCCCAAAAAGGGGCCCCAAATAGTTTTATTTAGCCCAAAAGGGTTTTCCCACCTCCCCTTTTGTGATGTTTTAAGTTGAATTGTATGTCTTTACCTTTTTAGTGATCCGTCACAGGCCCCTTTAAAATTTGGGCTGTCAAGAGCCCCTCTTAATTTATCAGTCCCTAAAATCTGTATCCCGATATTTTTTGGCCCAGAGGAACTCCCGCCTTCCTTACTCTGACCCAAAGTCTCTCAGCAAAGTCCCTCTGAAAGGGCTTGTAAAATTTTTTGACTTTTTTAAAGTCATTTTAAAAAGGGGTTTTTAATACCAGTGGGTTAGCATTGAACATGTTTTGGGGAACGGTAAAAGAAGGGCTTTTTAAATAAAAACATTGCCCTTTTTATAACTGTCCTGGTCAGGAGGTTATTTGACATTTTATCTGGGGCCGGGGTGCCCCATGTAATACCCCAAATTCCGGTATTGTAGTTGTGGGGGTTTAGGCAGGGTTTGGGTTTCCCGTCACTGTATTTAAAGTGTCCAAATTTTATGCAAAGTATGTAATGTATTTTTGTGTTTTTCTTTGGAAAGTCTTTTTGTTTGGGCCCCCGTGCCGCAAAGGGGAAAAATTTTTTGCACCTAAAGCACCTCTTTCCTTTTGTTTCAAAAACCTAGCTCTTGATTGGCAAGGGGGTTTTGGAGAGGTATCTTTAAAGAAGGGCAGTTGAAGACAAAAAAGGACAATTGGGCTCAGGGCTTTTTGGGGTGAAATAGTGGAAAGGGGTGAGAATAGTATGAAACTCCTGCCATTTTGGGGGAAAACTTCGAAAGAAAAAAAGCTGCCGGTCTGCAAGTACGGGGTTCCAAAGTTTTTTTTAAACATTGGGCCCTGAAAAGGGGGGGGAAAAACCCCAAAATTGGGGGCTTGGGTTTCAATTTTTTCAGTGTTTAAGGGGCAGTGTTATAATTCATTTTAAAAAATTTTTACTTTTGTGGGTCGGTACAAAATTCAATTATATAAAAATTTTTTTTTTTTTTTTTATTTTTTTTATTTTTTTTTTGGGACAATAGAAATTTTGTCTATTAAAAAAATTTCGTTTTTTGTTGTCCCTTTTTTGGGCCCCCATAACTTTTTTATTTTTTTGTATATGGAGGGTTTTTTTAAGGACTTGTTTTTTTCGGGGATGGTTAATGTTTTTTTTGGTACCATTTTAGGGTTTAAAATTTTAACCTTTTTATCAATTTTATTAAGGTTTTGGGGAGGGCGCTTTTAAAAAAAATTTCAGCAAACCTTTTAGTGTTTTTATTTTTTTCGCGGTTAAGTGCGGGAAAAAATGACATTTCCTAGCGTTTACTAGAAGGTCCCATACGATTAAAAAGATCCCCCAAATTTTTATATTTTTTTATATTTTAATGTTTTTCACAATTTTAAAACACTTTTTATTCAAAAGGAAAAAAACCCTTTTTTTCATCGCCCCTAGTTGAGAGGGCCCTAAATTTTTTTTTTTTTTCGGGGTACGGGTTTTTGCGGGGTTTTTTTTTTGTGGGGGAGTTGACTTTTTTTTTGGTATAATTTTTTGGGGGGCCGGGGCAAGGGATTTTTTATCAGTTTTTGAATTGTTTTGGGGAAGGGGAGGGTTGACAAAAACACTCAGTTTTAGTGTGTTTTTTTTATTTTAAAAAGATTAACCCTGCAGTATATGTGGCAAGTTTGTTTTACTCTGTGGGTCAAAAACAATTATGGTGATACCCAAATTTTTTTAGTTTTTTTTTTATGGGTGAAATGCCTTTAAAAAAAAAAAATGTTTTTTTTGTGTTTAAAACCCAAAATTTTGACATCGCTTTTCTTCTGATAGCTAACTTTTTTTTTTTTTTTCCATATTAAAAGAGCTATTTTAAACACTTTTTTTTTGTGTGATGAACCAAAGTTTTAGTGGTTTAAAATTTGCAAACCCCCGGAAAAAGGGATTTTCCCGGGGATGAAAGGGCTCCCCAGACAGCCCAGGAAAATGATTATTTTCATCCCCGATCGGGCTGTAGGAGGCGGATAAGAAAACCCCCTTTTTTTTGCCCGTGACTTAGTCCGGCGTTTTAATAGTTTGCCGGGAGCTAAGGGGTTAATCCCCCCAAAGGCCGGATTTATGTCCCTGGTTTTTGTGGGACTCGGGCCCGCAAACCCTTCCCATCCCGGGGCGTACCCTTTAATTTAATTTTCGGGGAAAAATTCCCCCTGCACCTCGCCTGCAAAAAAAATTTACCCTTTACCCAAGTCTGTAGGTGTTTATTTAAAAAAAGTTATTGGTCGCAAAAAAAATTTTTGCCGCGGCTCAAAATTTAAAAATAGAAAAAGTTTGGGAAATTTTTTTACGGTTCTAAAACCCTTAAAAAGGAAAAAACCATTTTTGGTTTTTGGTTTTTACCCCACGCATATCAAACCCGTAAAAAACAGATTTTAAAAAATTTTTTTTTACCAAAAATTGAAAACCCATAAGAAAAAAAAACTTTTCCCCAAACCCTGGCCCTGTAAGGTTTTTTTTAAATTTTTTCCCCCACTTAGATTTTTTTTTGGGGTTTTCCCGCTTAAAATTTTATGAGAATATAATGCCATTATTAAAAAAGTAAATCTTTTTTCCCGCAAAATAAAAAACCCTAAAATTTTCTTGTATATGAAAAAAATAAAAAAGTTATGGCCCCTGGGAAGGCGGGAGGGAAAAAAGAAAAGTGGAAAAAAAGGCCTTTTTAAAGGGGGTTTAAAAATCTGTTTTTTGGGCCCTTTTTGTTTTAAGGGGAAAAAAAAGCCGTCCCCAAAAAGCCCCTGTTCACACGGCTTATTAAAGGGCGGGGTTTTTGAACCGGGGTTTCGCTGCAAAAACCCGGGTGGAAAAAAGGGGCGGGGCCGGGGCGCGGCCGGGGGGGCCCCCGCTCCCCAGCCCCTTTGGGGTTTCCATTTTACGGCGCGTACGCGGCGTAAATAATGTGGGATTTTCATTTCTACCCCGCGGCGGGATTCGGGGGAGGGGGAGGAGTGACGGAATCCACTGTTTTTATGAGGCAGTGGATTTCCCTAATTATCCGAGGTTGGGGCCGTTTCTGCGGCAAATCCGGCGCGGAGTTTCGGCGCCAAACCCGGGGGACAAAAAAAGCCCTGTGGAAAGAGGCCCAAAGGGGGGTTGATCTCCTTTGGCCAACTTTTTTTACCAAAAAATATACATCAAACTGATATGTGATGTGTGATAGCATTCTTAATCCATGCATTGACGTTTTTACCCGTTTTTTTTTTGGGGAAAAATTTTCAAAAATGTTTATAAGGTCCAAAAATACTCACTTGCTTATATTTGTGCAAAATTGTTTTACTGGGCTGTGTGTGGGAAAAGGGGGTAAAAAAAAATTTTAAAGTTTTGTTTTCCCATAAAAATGTTTTCTATGTAAAAGGAACTTCAGATGTAGCAAAAATAAAAATTGGGCAGGAAAAACCCCTTTATCCCAGGACAAAAAAAATTTTGTAAAATTTTCCTTTTTTATCTAATGTTTAGCTGTAAAAAAAAAAAAAGGTTGGATGTTTAAACTTTTTGGGTTTTAAATTTTTTAAAAGTTTGCAAGTATATTACTAAGAGGAACACAGTGGTGGGAGTTGAATCACACCTCTATCAATTTAGGTAGATAAGCTCATAGAGAGACTGCAGTAGAAGAGGACTTCACAGAAGGTACAAAAATGTGCTTACTTATAGGAGAAAATGAAAACAGCAGCATACCAGTTACAGAGAATTCAGATGCAGCAAATATTACTAAAAGGGAGATGACAATAGTAGCCAAGTCTAAAACTAAGCAATTTGCAGAACAAAGGATCTGAAAATAGCTCAGTTGTTGAAATTTATAACCTCTTTGCCAGTTTTTGCATCCAACTATTTTCTTAGCGATGTTAAAGATTTATGAAAACTTTCTAAAAATATACCTGGGACAATTTTTAAGGTTTTTCCGAGCAGATTAAGGGAAATGGGCTCCCAAAAAATCTTGATACATAACTTTCTGAAGGGTACGTAGGAATTTTTGGGCAGGAAAGAAAACTTAAACTTCTCCAAATTTTTAAAACTTTTTCATGGGCCCGTGTTTGTTTTAAAGGGGAAAAGTTTTAATTTAAAAAATTTTAAACAATTTTTTTGGGGCATATCTAAACCCCGCTCCTAAAACCCCATTTTTGGGTTTTTTTATCTGCTATTTGCGAGATAAAATTTTATTAGGGGTTTGTAAGCATCACTTCATACATTTGAAACAAATGATTTCTTCTTTCAGTACCAAAACCCTTTCTTTTTAATTTGGTTTTTAAAAAAGTGTCTTAGTAAATATGGAAAACTTGCATACATTTCATACACCTGTAATAATTAAAAAATGTTGATACCAGAAAGCCCAATGGATTTTTTTCTACAATAAAGCTTGAGTTGAATGCACTGGTTTTATAGCATTAAATATCAGTATATAGATTACTACATGGGTTGGAGGGATTATAAATATAAATGATCATTTTGTTAAAGATATGCTTTCTAATCCTACTGACATGATATAAAAGTCTGGTGTTAAATATTTAGTGCGTCTTGACTGTTATAGGTGTTATCTATAAAAATGATTAAAATATCTTATAAATAAGAATGACATAACCTTTAAAATGAATAAGAATAAGATTTTGAAGAAAATGACCTTGTTTTCCCGATTTTTGATTTTAAATTTTTTTATGATAAATTTGGCCTTTTTTTTTTGCCCAAACTGCCCCAAAATTGCTCCAAACCGGGTCATATTTTTATATAACTAAAAATGAAAGTGTTCTTAAGGGTGCTTTCACACAGCGTGTTTTTGATGCTTTTTCAGTGTATTTTTTTGCAGAAATGTCTAGCATTAAAATGCCCTTTTTTTGTTGTGCCAAATTTTTTTTTAAAAGCGCTCCCAAAAAGAGTTTGATAACCCTTTATTGATTTAAAGGGGAATATGTTGAGTGTTTT
>JAODAL010083421.1:0-11259 GCA_025379985.1 Phyllomedusa bahiana
CTTTTCCCTCAGGGGGCAGGGCACAAATTCCGGACAGCCCAGGTCGCAGCACAGCAAGGGGACGTCGCAGCAGGGTCACTCGTGAGGCCACAACTGCCGCTGTCATCTAGCGGCCGTGTGCTGACTAGCAACCCAAGGGTTCTTGATTGGTTGACTAGGTCACCACTTCCTCCCAGATGACATCTGACAACCCCAGCCAAGAGTCGGTGGAACGTCAGACACTACCCTTAGTTGGCATGGCCCGGGAGCGGGTCAGCGGCCCTCACCTGTCCTCAACCCGCCTCTGTCCCATCCGGTTCCCTCAGCCAGAGATCTACTATGTGGTCTGGGCTCAGCGCCACTATATAGCGAGGATGAACAATTTGAGGAGGGCAGTCAGCAGCTACTTGGCAGCGAAGAAATGGGGCCAATATCCCCTGCTTCTTGCAGTAGGCGGCAAAGTATAGATGTTGAGAGTGGCATGGGAGGTCATGTTGTGAGGGGTCAGCCTCTGCATACCAAGACCGGTGATGAGGACAGCAGTGACGATGAAACACAAATAATGATGATGTAGCCGACGCACTTGGGAGCCGGGTGAGGCAAGGGCTTCATCATCGTCAGGAGAGAGGGCTCAGCTTGCGCGTCAGCAGCGGCGCAGCCAGCAAGTGGGTCGTGTGGCCGTGAGTCAGCAGGATAGCAGCAGTGTGAGGTCGGGAGCCAAGCGGCCACGGGTTAAAAAACCGCTTCGCAGGTCCAAGAAAGTAGCGGCACAGGGAGGCAGCGGCGGCAGTAGTCACTCAGTGCGAGCGTTGGCGGTAAAATCCGATACTCGGCGGTGTGGCAGTTCTTTGCTAAGACACCGGCGGAGCCGAATATGGGTAATGTAGAATCTGTAAGCAGAAAGTGAAGCGTGGCCAGGGAGCTAACTTTGGGCACCACGGCCCTGCGTCAACACATGCAGCGTCACCATCCGGTGGCCTGGGAGAAACGTGGCTCAGATGTGGTGGTCCATCCTGCCGCCGCAGCAACAGCAGCAGCAGCACCCAGTGGCACGCATGCCATTGCAGCCAGTCAAGGCTCCACCACCACCTGCGAAGGGAGCTGATTTCTCTTTGACATCATCTCCCGTCCAGATGCTCCTGCCCTCGCTACTCATGGCGCCAGCAGTCGTTCAGCGAGGCGATTGCAAAGAGACAACAGTATGCGTCCAACCATCCTAAGGTGCAGCAGCTGACCGTGCTCCTGTCCAAGTTGTTGGTACTGCAGTCCCTCCCTTTCCAAATGGTGGACTCTGCACCGTTCAGAGAACTAATGGCTTGTGCCGAGATGGAGAATTCCAAGCCGTAATTTCTTTTCCGAAAAGACAGTACCAGAACTTCACAAATATGTAGAACAGAAGGTGGGCCAGTCCTTGAGCTTATCGGTTTGTTCCAAGGTGCACGGCAGCGCGACGTCTGGAGCTGTAACTACGGTCAGGCCAGTACATGTCCTTTACGGCCCACTGGGTGAATGTGCTTCCGCCCAGGCACACCAACAACTTGGACAGGAGACGCCGCTTTCTCCTCCACGTTGTCAAACTGCGGCTCCTGCGCCAATGTCCGCCTCCTCCTCCTCCACCACCACCACCATCTCAGCCTCCACAAGTACTGCTCCATCATACCACATGTGTAGGGCACAGCGGTGTCACGCAGTTCTACACCTGGCTTGCCTCGGTGAACGAAGTCACACAGGGGAGGAACTGCTCCGCGTCATGCAGCAAGAAATCGATGTGTGGCTTTCTCCGCGCCAACTGCAAATCGGAACCATGGTGACGGACAATGGAAGAACATGGTGTCCGCGCTGCACCGAGGAGGGATGGTCCATGCGCCCTGCATGGCGCACGTGTTCAATCTGGTTGTGAAAAGGTTCCTGAAGTCTTCCACCGATCTTCAGAACATTCTGAAAATGGCCAGGAAACTGTGCATGCACTTTATCCATTCGTACAAAGCCAGGAACACCCTCCTCGAGTTGCAGCGGCAGAACGGCCTCCCCCAACACACTCTGATATGCGATGTTTCCACCCGTTGGAATTCCAGCCTGCACATGTTGGACCGACTGTATGAACAGAGAAAGGCCATTAACGATGTCCAGGCGGACAGGAGTACTCCCCTGTGTAACTTTGATGTCAGCCAGTGGCAGCTCATGCGTGACACCTGCCGTTTGTTGAGGCCATTCGAGGAGGCCACGTTATTTGTCAGTCGCCAGGACTACGGGATGAATAACGTCATTCCACTGCTTCATGTCCTGGAACAGATGCTGAAAAATCTGTCTGGGCAGGGGACTGGAGACGTGGCGACTACATCTCGTGGCCACATGAGTCCGGTGGGGACTGAAATTGGGGAGGAGGAGGAGGACATTGGAGCAGAAGCATTGTCTGGTGAAATGAGTGGATTTTCTACCCAGGTGACAAGAGAGGAGGAGCAGGAGCAGCTGGAGGAGGTAGATGGAGATGAGGAGACGAGGCAGATGACCCGCAAGCACCGTGGCAGTATACAGTGGAGATGGAGGCAGGGAGCCCCTCGGAGTCACTTGTGCAGATGGCCCGCAGCATGCTGATTTGCCTGGCTAGTGACAGCCGAATAGTCAGCATCCGGCAGAGGGATGACTTCTGGCTCTCCACCCTATTGGACCCTCGCTACCGGTCCAAAATGGGAGCCTTTTTCCCAGCTATTGAGAGGGAGGACAAACTCAAATAATATAGGGAAATCCTCCGTAGTCAGTTGGCCGCTGCCTATGTGCGGCATCGTCCCTCCTCTGACAGGTCTGACCGGGGGGTTCTTCAGCGCTCACGTACTACTGCCGCGGCTGCCGGGGAAAGGGGGGGGGGGGTCGTAGCAGTACCAGCTCCATCAGCAGCAACCTAAGTCTGGAGTCACTGATGAGCAGCTTCCTTCACCCGCCTAGTGAGGAGGGCAGTCGCCAGCAGCAGCAGGACCTGGAGCAGACCCTGAACCAACAGGTGGTGGCCTACTTGGAAAGCACTCTGCCACCCCAGTTAGAAGATCCGCTGGACTACTGGGCAGCCAAACTGGATGTGTGGCCGCAACTTGCCGAGTTTGCAGTGGAGAAGCTGTCCTGCCCGGCCAGTAGTGTGGCATCAGAGCGGGTGTTCAGTGCGGCGGGGGCCATCGTTACCCCAAGGAGAACCCGCTTGTCCACGGGAAATGTGGGGGGAAAAACGAACTTTGTCAAGATGAAACCCGGCGTGGAAACGGCCCCGGATTTCCACCAAACCCAAAGCCTTAGGGGTCAGACTAATCCCCAAGCGCCTCAAAACCCAAAATGTTTAGAAATGATTCCCCGGTTTTAAACCCCCTGCCTCAGCCCCCTTTTGATGCCGCCCACCCGCCTGAAAGGCCCACAAAATTCCCGACAGTTTCTCCAAACGCCACCCCCCCCATCTTTTCCAGGGACGGGTTTTGGGCCAAAACCCCCTCCCCCAAATCTGTCCCCTTTTGGCCCCTTTATGACCTCATTTCTGCCCCGCTGCTTTTTGCTGGTGCCATGACCCTTTCCCCCCGGGGTCATTGTGCCAAAACCCCTGACCTCATGTTTTGCGGCCCTTTAACCCGAAAAAACGTGTCCCTTGGGGCCACCCCTTTTTGACCCTCAAAGCTGCTGTGTGGGCTGCTGGGCCCTGACCAATCCACAAATGTGTCATTGGCCCCCCCTCTGTGGTATTCCCTTTTTTGCCCCCTCCCGAATGGGCCCTTGGGGCCCCCGTCTGACCTTAAAAAAAGTGTGCTTTTGGCCCGCCCCTTCCCGGGGCCTACACACTGTGTCATTTTGCCACTGTTGACCCCCATGCTGCTGCCTGTTGGGTTTCTGCCGTGAAACCCCCACCACTGGTCCCCCTTTTTCCCACCCTTTTGGCCAAATCCCCCGTTTTTTTCCACCTCCAAATGTCATTGTTCCAATGCCCCGACCTCATGCCCGTGCGGGTGCTGCCCCCTGGGGCCCCCCACACTTCCCGTTTATTGTGCCACTGTCCCCAAACCCTTTCTGGTGGTGGTGCTGCCGTGACCCCCCACACCTTCCCTTTTGCCCTGTCGAAACCCCATGCTTTCGCCCGTGGGTGCTTTTCCGTGACCTACCACGTGTCATTTTTGGCCCCTGTTGAACCCCAAAGGCCGGGTGCTGGTTTGGGTTTCTGCCGTGACCCCCCCAAAACTGTGGCCCCCGTCCCCCCCCCTGTTCCCTTTTTTGTTTTTTTTCCCCTCCTAATTTTATTCTGCCCCCTGTCCCCCGACCCCAAAGCTTTCTATGGGGTGGGGGCCCCCCGTCACCTTTCCCCATCCCGTCACTAATTTTTTGCCACCCCGAGCTCTCACTTGCCTTTTTTTTCCCGCTTTCTCTGGCCCTGGGCTTTTTCAGGCAAAATTCCCCCTTTTTGTTTTTTTTTTGGCATTTTTGGGGCCCCCTTTAAAAATGCCCCCGGGAATTTTTTTTGTGAAAAACGATTCTAAGAGCGGCGGCCCGTCCCCTCTGGTTTCATACTAAAACACAACTTTTTTGGGAAAACCAAACCAAGCTCCCTCTGCATATTTTTAAACCCTGGCCCAACGTTTTACAGTAACCCGCAGGCTCTGTTTCAGCCCGGAAATTGCTGGTTTTTTTTAAAGTGTTGTCCCCCAAGTAATTTGGAAAAAAGTTATTTTTTTTTCCCAGAAAAATTTGGCAAAGTGAACGAAAAAAAAATTTTTGGGAAAAATTTGCCCATTCTACAATTTTATTTTCCTTTTTTGTCATGAAAAAAAAGAAGCCAATGTGAAAAAGAAAAATTTTGGGGAAAAGTCCCCCTGGGCCCCAAAAAGGGGGGGTTTTGGTTAAAAAATTTTGAAATTATCCCTTGCTACAACCATTACCAACACTAAATGGAAAAATTAAAAGAAAACATTCTGATATAGCCTTTAACAAAATTAATTATCTGAAACAGAGGGGAAATTTCCAGTTAAACCTTTAGGATGGCTCTAGGCCCAAAGATATTGGGGTTGAAATCCCCCCCAGTATTCCCATCATTTTTCCCCGGAAAAAAAGGGATTTGCAAGAAATCGATGAGAAAAACTGTTTCCCCCTGTTTTCAATTTATTTTCCCCTTTTCAATGCCAAATGGGGTATTTTTGCAATTTTTGTTAAACCAAATGAGTAATATAAACCCCAACCCGGGTCAAAAAAACTTTTGGTTTCATGTTGGCCAAAACCCCCCGACCATTTTTAGCAAATGTTCCCCAAAAAAAACCATTTTCTTTTTTTTTAAGTCTTTAAAAGAGAAAATTTTAAAAAAATTTTTAGGTTGTTTTCGGGTTTAAAAAATTTTTTAACCAAAAAGTAAAAAAACCTTAAATTTTATAAAAAAAGTGCAGATAGGGGGAATTTCGGTTGTTTTTTTCTTTAATGAGTATTTTAACCCCTTTGGGCTGCCCCAAAGGGAAAAAAAATATTATGCTGAAAGTGAAAAGCAACTCCCGGCACTATTAGGGAAAAAAAAAAATTTTTAAAGGGGAAAAATCCTGAATGCTTTTAAAAATAAAAGGGGTTGTAATACCCCAAAAAACTGGGTTTTTACATGTTTTTAAAAGGGTTTAGTCAGGGGTTGTTTTTTTTTCCCTACAAAAAGGGTTTTGTGTCCCCCCTTTTTGTAATTTTTACCCGTATATATTTTTTTTTTAACATCTTTGAAAAAAAGTATTGTTTCAGCCATGTTTCCAGCAAGGGTTAATTTTCTTTTCTCCAAATGCCCCCCAAATTTTTCAAAGTTCCCAAAATCTAGTTTTTTTGGAAAGGGGGGAAGAGGGGACAGAGGGAAAATAAGTTGGGGGGAAAGGGGGGTGGGGGTTTTGGGGGAGGAGAGGTTCGCCCCAGTAAAAGGGGGAAGGGCTAGTGAGGGGGGTAGAGAAAATATCTGCAGCTCTGCTCTAGGTTAGTTTTGAGAAAGAGGAAAGCTGCCAGCCTCTGTAAAATATACATCTTGAGGAGGACTATTCGTAAAAGTGGGAAACCCTCTACCCCGGGAAGTGCTACACCCCGGTTTTTGGATGTTGTTGGTTTGAAAAACTGCAGCCCCCGGGCAAGGGGCATTAAGCTTACTGTTCCCATGTAGGCTTTTCCGCCCATCGAGGTTAAGCACCCGCACTCAAAGGCGTGAAAATTACCGTCACAGCTTACCCCAGCATGGACATCTCAGCACTCCGCCTTTTCCTAGAAAAATTCACCGCCCTCTGGGCAGCCGTAGCCACCTTGGGTTGTGCGTTTCACCATCTGGAGCCCACATTTCACTGCAAAAAAGTGAGCTAGACCTCTGAATCTGTGATACATTGTCTGCCCAGTACATCTGTGTAACCTGCGGAGGTTTGCACTGTGTCCTTGATGTGGGTGGCTGCGTATATACAGACTGTCTGGGTGTTTGCCACGCCACCTATGGTCTCAGTACCGCTCTAAAAGAGATAGTGATAAACTGAGTTTCTCAGATTCCCGTGGAGAGGGAAAAAAGAACCAAGATGTCTGAGTCCTCTAGTGACACTGGAAATGGTTCCTGCCACCCCCTCCTCTGCCTCAGGCCCCATGCCATTAACTATGCCATATTACTTAGGGGCCCCATGGTTACCCCGTTATAAGGGGCACCTCGTACCCTGAGGGGTTTCAGGGAGCAAATATTGTCCCTCTTTCGGATGTACCCTATATCTCAAGAGCAGCAGGTAGAGATGCTAATGGGACAGATGGAAGCTGCCCTGTGAAAGATAAAGACCTGGTCTTATTCTGACAGAAAAACTGCAGAAACCATATTTGATAAGTTGCAGAATGAGTTTGAGGACTGTTATCTGTCCAAATTTAAGATGCAGTTCTTTAAGAGATGGCAAGGGCCTGGAGAGTCATTGAGGGACTATTCCTATTCCTTGCAAGAGGCCATGAGGGCCGTAACCCAGGCCGACTCTCAAGAGCGGGGCAATGCAGGTTGTGTCCTTGGAGAATGTTTCTTTGAAGGGGCTTACTCAGTACATATCAAGAGTCAGCTGAGAATGTTAGAAGAGCTGCATCCCCATATGCCCTTCAAGACTTTGCCCAGGGGCTTGCCCTGCCCTTGTTGTGTCATCAATTCCTGTTCCTGTCTCTCTGCCTTTTTCTACATGTCCTTTCCAAGTGGTTCAGGCGGTGCAGGACACCAATACAGAATCTATTACGTCTGGAGGATTATGTAGCTTCACTGACCAAGAGCCTGGAGACCCTCGTCAATCGGCTAGATACTCTGACCAGCCGACCGTCAGCTGCTGAGGCCTCAGAGGTACCTGCAAGATCTCCTGCTGTTATGCCGTCATCTCAATGTCAGGGTCCCGGCAGAAGGACTCCTTCAGTTCAGACAAGTCAGCCACCTAAGCTGTGCTGTGTCGCAGGGTTGGGCACCAAGCAAACATGTGTTTCCAGTTAAACTACAGGCCCCCGAGGCTGAGGACCAGCCCTCGGGATCAAGCACCACGGTCCATCTCAAGAGCCATAATGGGGTCCCCGATATGTCTCAACCTGACCTCAAATAACGGTATGGTTAAATGGGGTGCCCCTAGAAGGTCTGATCAACACCGGCTCCCAAGTGACCACTATTTAACATTGGAAGTTGATTTGCTCCAACCATCTGATCCATGGTTATCTGTGGTCGGCAGCTTGAGACACAAGATTCCCCTGCTGGGCTACTGGGAGCCCATGGTTAAGATCAAAAATCTTCAATTACTTCAACAGGGAGTGATTGTGAATAACGCTAATCAGCCACAGGTGATCTTGGGAATGAACATCATAAACTGCTTCGGTAAAATTCTTCAGTTACTGCATGAGTCCCTTGTCACTGCTCCACCACCCACCTAAAAGTTGATTCAGAAAGCCATGAAGACCCTTAGCTCCCAACAGAGGTCTGCCAACTCCTCTGGGGAGATATGTTGAGTCCGTATTGTGTACAATCAGCCCATAATCCTGCAACCCGGAATGGAGATAGGATAGGCAGAATCCTGTGGTGTCACACCCGGCCCGATATTGGAGGGGAAGACTACCAGGCCCTTCAGGAATATATTGAGGTTGAAGCGCGCCTGTTGTTGAAGGCAAATAGTCTAAAAAAATTTTTTAAAAAAGGGGAATCTAGCAAGAGAACAAAGAGTGACTTTTAATGACTATATTTACTCTTTTGCCTTAGGCAAACTTAAACTCTATCAGTTCTCAATCTATAAAGCACTAAAACTTAACTATTATTATGTATAACACTTAATCTCGATACACACTATTTAAAAACCTGATTTCTAACCTCTCAATTTGTCCTTTTCTAATTGTGAAGGAATAACTCCTTTTCTATTATCAAGTCTGGTGGAACACCACCTGTTAGCAGGGAAACCCTATATATCCGGACCTCTAACATGTTGGGGAGGTCAGGCATGACATTTTAATTTGTGATTTCCTACCTCTTTCTATTGTGTTCCCCGCTGCAGAGGGTCTCACAAGGAAACCTTATATGTTTCATGCCCATTAGATTAGGGATGACTGCCCAAGTAAGATGTTTTGGATTCCTTTTTGGAGTTAGCAAATCACTGTATATATAGGGTTTCCCTGCTAATAGGTGGTGTTCCACCAGACTTGATAATAGAAAAGAAGTTATTCCTCCACAATTAGGAAGGGACAAATTGAGAGGTTAGAAATCAGGTTTTTAAATAGTGTGTATCAAGGTTAAGTGTTAATCATAATAAAAGTTAAGTTTTAGTGCTTTATAGATTGAGAACTGATAGAGTTTAAGTTTGTCTATGGCAAAATAGTAAATATAGTTGTTGTTGAAGGCCGCACTGAGTCTAGTGACGGTCTCCTCTGGACGTGTACCACTACGCCTGATTAATATTGGTGACTATCCAGTCACACTCCCCAAGTTCTATGCTGTGGCCAAGCTGTTCCAAGTGACCTTTGAGGACATCTGTGAGGGTGGAGCCCCTACTTGCTGGAAAGCCAGCCAAGTCACCAGGGAAGCTGATGCAGAAATTCCTGAACCCTGATGAGCCCAGCTGGACATTGGCAAGCGCATTTCTTCAGAGCAACAGAGAAAAGAAGTCTTGAAGGTGGTATATGATTATCAGCAAGCATTCAGCCAGCATCCGAGTTCAGCCAGACTACTTTGTTAAAGCTCACAATTCCCACTGGGGATCACTCTTGTATCAAGGAGTGTCACTGGCCTTTGCATCCCGCAGCCCATCAGTTGGTCAAGAAGCTCCTGCAGGAGATAAAAGATTTCCACGTCATTCGGGACAGTCAGAGTCCTTGGGCTGTGCCTCTCATGTTGGTAAGGAAGAAGGATGAAACCATTCGGTTCTGTGTGGAATATCGCAAGCTAAATAGTGTGACCCACAAGGAGGCATACCCACTTCCTCATATAGAAGATTCGCTGACAGCTTTAGGGAAGGCTGCTTACTTTACCACCTTGGATCTGATCAGTGGCTACTTGCAAGTGCCTACGGCTCAAGAAGACCAGGAAAAGACTGCATTCACTACCCCCATGGGCCTATTTGAATTCACCAGCATGCCCTTTGGCCTGGATAATGCCCCTGCCACCTTACAGCGGCTGATGGAGAGATGCATCTGCAACACCTAGCTGAAGTCCTCAAAGTGCTGATCAGTTTGAAGGTAAAGCCCTCCAAGTGCCATGTGCTGAAGGAGTGAGTGCACTATTTGGTCTCGAAGGTGTACAACCGGATCCAGAAAAGATTTCAGCAATTCAAAACTGGCCTACGCCGACTACTGTTAAAGAGGTTAGGTACTTCTTAGGGTTCTCCGGGTACTACCGGCACTTTATATCAAAGTTTGCCCGGATTCCCGAACCTCTGCACATAGTGTTGAGGGGAAACCTCCCTGAAGTCCGTAAGAAATGTCTACACATCATTTAAACAGATTGGCATAAAAACTGCTATTCAAACTCTGAAAGACCTTCTGACCCAGCCAACCATCCTTGTCTATCCAGTTTATAATATCACATCCGGATACAGTGCCAAGGCCCAGTAATCTGGGCCTTGGCACAGTATTGTTTCAAGTGCAAGATGGCAAAGAAAAAATGATTGCCTATGCTAGTCGAGCTCTACGCAAAGCAGAGAAGAATGATCAGAACAATAGTTCTTTTAAACTGGAGCTCCTGGCACTGGCTTGGGCTGTGATGGAGAAACCTGGCAATGACCCCCTACACAGTGTATATCGAAAAAAATCCATTAGCTCATCTGAACACTGCCCAGCTTGGGCCGTAGAGCAACGGTGGGCCTCCAGACTTGCAAACTATCAGTTTACCCGTAGAGTTCTGCTCTGGGAAGGTAAATATCTATGTTGACACTTTGTCCCTGGTGAAGAGCCCTCAAGTCCGAATGAGGCTGCTTGGGAAGAGGTAAAGATGCCTGCCTTCTACACGAGATTTGCCCACCAGGATGCAGCGTCAGTTCGGCCAAACCAAAACCAGTTTGTTCAGATGCCTAACCGTGACATGCTTCTTGAAAAAAGACCTTGGAAGACTCTGCAGGAGGAGAGTCGGGTCCTGCAGGAGATTTAACACTATTTGCAAGTTGGGAGAGTACCAGCTCTATTACACAAAGGTCATCCAGTCCCGGAGTTGGTGTGGCTATAGAGGCAGAGGAAGCATTTTTCCAGAAGGGTCTCCTACTCCGAAATACTATTGATCCCACTTCAGATGAATGTCTACATCAGGTTCTGATTCCCTGAGGGGAAGTTCTTGTGGTTCTGAAAGCATACCTTGACATGTCGGCATGCAGAAGACGTAGTCCACCATCCAATGAAAGTTCTAATGAATTGACATGAGATGAGAGATTGAGAAGTGGTGCTGGGAGTGCCCCACTTGTATCAAAGTCAAAGGATACAGACTCAATCAGCGAGCACTGTTACATCCTATTAAAACACAGCAACCGCTGGAACTTGTGGCTATGGTTAACATGAAGTTGAAAACCAGCCGATCGGGGTATACCTATGCCCATACCATCATAGACCACTTCACTAAATTTTACTGCTGTAGTACCAGTCCAGGATTTCTCAGCTAAGACCACAGCTGAGAAGCTCTAGAAGCACTTTAGCCTGGATGTCTGAAACAAATCCTCACAGACCGTGGAGCAACCTTTGAATCTCAGCTCATCCAACAGTTTTGTCTACAACAGCAGTGCAGGAAGCGGAGGACCACCGCTTACCACCCTCAAGGAAATGGACTCCATGAGCATATTCACCAGGACCTTTTAA
>JAODAL010083422.1:0-11259 GCA_025379985.1 Phyllomedusa bahiana
TTTTCAGTACTTCCTATTGGTTTTGTTAAGTTTAGGGGGCGCCAATATTTTTTTTAAATTTTTTGGGATTTTCGAAAAAAATGGGACGTGAGGGATAAAATCTTGAGGCCAGGTGCGGAGCAAGATGTTCCCAATGTTATGAATAATATTTTGTACTCTTTATATTGGCGTTTTGAGGGGTGACAAAGGCAATATTAAAAATCCTGTCACTCTTTACTTTTTTTTCGGATTTTAAATACTCCTCTTGTGTGGGGAAAGGCACTTTTTACGGGCACCTTTCTAATTCCCCAGGGTATTTTTTTTTGTTAAAATTTTTGTGGTTTAAAGATTCAGCTTGATGTTAAAAGTTACTCATCATGCAATTCTTCTTAATCTTCGTCATTGCCCAAAAGGAAGTTTCTTACCAATTTCTCGATGGTTTAATTGAATAATAAATAATTTTTCGAAGTTTTTTTTTAAAAAAATTTTTAGACGCCATTTTCCCTTTACTTATAAATGTAAATCAAAAAAAAACAATTCTTGTGAATGAACAGTAAGTAAATTTTTAGCTGCAAAGGGTTTCAATTAAAAAACATAAAAAATTATTGAAAGTATCAGGAGGACCCTCCCAAATAAAAAATGAATCATCATAAAACGTTTTGTTAAAAAATTTTTCAAAAAAAAAAATTTTTTGGGGGCCACTGTTTAAAAATCCCTCAAACCCCCCCATTTTTACCCGTGGGCTTACCTGGTCCCCCCACGCGTACCTACTTGTTGATAAAAGGTGGGATTTCGTTTGAGATTACACTGAAAATTAAAATTTTTAAAAACTCATCAAACCAAAATTTTTTAAAAATTTGGGTCCAGAACCGATTAAGGGCACAACCCCCACCTCCCCCCGTAGGGAATTTATAGCAGGGTCGTATCCTGTAATGCCCGGTGGGCAACAGCCCAGAGCATATCTAAAGCCATAGATTTTACAACTCTACATAAAAAATCCCCACCAGAAATTTAACAGATGTCCCCTTTACCCCCCCCCCCCCAAAAAAACCCTTTCATTGACCTGCCCCCCAGCAAACGCAGTCCGTGTTTGCCATCTAGTGGCAATAGTACGAAACCCCCCTCAAAACAATCAAGGTCCCCCTACCTCATCATAATTTCACCAGTAAAAGGAAGGCAGATATGAAGAGGAGAAAAACCTGGACAGGTATAAAGCACCAAGCCGAGACTAATCTGTTTCATAGCCTGGGTTAAATTTCAATTGACTGTGTTCCATTTTCTTTCACCAACACCCCTTGGACGAAAGTGAAACCCCTTTGTAATGTAAAATCTTCTGATTTTTTAAAATCCTTTTTAAATTTCAAAACTGAATGATTTGTATTCTATTTATTTTATTATATTCTGTTTATGAAAACACTGAAAACATTTTAAAATTAAAGTTAGCCTTAAACTAAGTTCTTTTGTTGCAGGGACCCTTTTTCCTTGAAGGAGGTATTTTATTTTGGTCTTCTACAGAGCGTGAGATAACATTTTTTTTAGGGTTTTTTTAAAATACTTTTGGGAAAAATCAACCCCTTTCCCCGGCTGATTCCTTTTTTGGGGATTATTGAAAGAAGTGGGCAGTGTGTATTTTTGGGGGGCTGGAACTGTCTTTGTGCGATTTATGCTTGTTCGCTACCTGAGTGAGAGTGACGCAAGGGGAAATAATCTACCCCATACAGTGGCCCCCACCCCACGTGCTGGTGATGGTACGGACAACTGGTGCAACGGGGGGAAATATTTTTCTTTTTATTGCCAATTAGTCTTGGTTTAAGCAATTATTTCCTGAATAAAAGACGGGCTTATTTTTGTAAAATTTTACACCAGTTTTAACAGAACAAACGCGTCTTATTTACAAAACACACAACAGTTTTCCTTCCCGTTTTTCTTTCTTTTTTTTAAATTTGGCAAAGGGGCTTTGTAAGATGGCAGCCCTGTACAAGAAGCAAAGAAAAAGAAACTCTCATTACCTTATGCGAGGAAAGAAATAAAATCCGGCGGCAAAGAAAAAGGGTTTCAGCTGACCGTGAGCTCGTGGAGCAAGATCTGCACACGGAGCGGCTCAAAGAACAAAACGAAAACGCAAGGTCCAATTGAGGGAATTTTTCCCCTGAAATAAACCCCCCTGGGGACACCCCAGTGGCATTCTCAGGAGGCATGGACTCTGCTCTGGGCTGTCTTTGCAGCAACTTGGCGCTTGTGACCCTAATGTGCGCCCACAACTTATCCTGCAAAACCAACAAGCAGGCGCGGAACGCCAGGCCCTGCAGAGGCGGCCGACGCCCAAACACGAGAGAGCGAAGGGGCTGATTGTCAACAGCGAGAGAGGCGGCCCACGCCAAACAGCGAGAGAGGCGGGCCGTCAAGCTGAAAGGGACCTCAACTACAGCTGGCACAACTTGGGGGGGGGTGGGCTTTGCCCACCCTCAACCCAGGAACAACCCCCTTTTTTCCCCAATAGAACACTTTCCTGGAAGAAAAGAAGGGACTTAAAGTTTTCCATGAGGGAAAAACCCCGCAGCAAATCACTGCCCAAAAATGGGGGCCAACGACCCCAACTAAGGGCAAAAGCCTTGGGGGTTTTTTTAGACCTCCCACCAAGCGGAAAGGGGACAAAAGACCCATAAAGAACTCGGTCATAAATACACCTCACTCCGGAGGTTATCGCAGGAAATTTTTTGGGGTGCAGAAAGGCCCATGACAGCTACACAAGTGGAAGCATTAAGTGCCACCTGCAAGCAAAGGTAAAAGGGACTCCTGTTTTCCCCCTTTGACCCCGTTAATCTAATGATCAAGGACAGCTTCTCCAAATTTGTCCTCAAGGTTCGTCAGTTTTTGCGTGACTGAAAACCCAAGACTCCAGAGACACGGCGAACTGGCAACTCCTACGTTTCCAAAGGTCCAACCCAGTGAGGGAGGAGAGTAATGGGGGCCCCCCCCCGCCCCAATCAATCACCGGGCACCCTCCTAGACCCGCCCGGGTCCCCCAGACCCCACCCCATTGACTGACAAGGGGGCAAAATTTTTATATCAACAAAGTGGGCATGTTATTGGCCACTTTGGCCAAAAACGGGGGAGTCCCCCGATGCCCACACGCCCCCTTAACAAACCCTTCCAACTACTTATAACTGGACTGCAGGGGAAAGGGGAAAGCATAACCCCCCAAACCTTTCCCCCGGTGGCAGAAAGTCCCATGGCTCAAAAGACATGGAGCAGAGTGACTTGTTTGCGTCCAGAGATGGGATGCTAGAAAAAATTTTTTCCGGGAAAACCTGACCTTTACTGGGTTTGGTGGGGTCCCTCTGTTATACCCATGGCTCGGTTTATCTGGGCTGGGGAGCGGGGCCGAGGAATAGAGAAGTTGGTGTTTCTCTACTTCCCCTATTTTCCCTTTTACTAGGTTTGGATTGGGGGGGTTTCAAGGAACTATGCACGGGGTCCATTTTTTCCCTTTAAGGGTTTATTTTATTTTTTGTAGCTGCTAAGAGCATGAGTAAGCAAAATTTTTTCATGTTTTTTTAAAAAATCTGTTAGAATCAACTCCTTCCGGGCTGATTTTTTTTTTGATTATGAAGGAAAGGGGTGGCAGCGTGTATTTTTGGGGGGCTGGAACTGTCTTGTGGTATGATTTATGCTTGATTCACTACCTGAGTGAGAGGTGAACGCAAGTGGAAATAACTCTACCCCATTGCAGTGGCCCCCAGACTAGATACAACCTGTTGAGGAAACAATTAAAAAAGTAATCAATTAAGAAGATTGGAAATATAAAAGAAAAAATATTTAATTTATCCAAATATAAGTTATCCTCCATTGAAGAAGCCATTCTACGAAAGGGACTTGGCTGTAGTCCCGACAATACAATTGATGACTTCGTAGTCTTTCAAGACCTTCACAAATTTATCAGAAAACTTACCCTTAAGAGGTTTTTTAATAAAAAGAAAATATATAAGACAAAGACAACCGATGTCCCCACAGAGGATGTTCAATTGGAGGAACTACCCACCCATGGTCGATTAGGTACAGAGGTCAAATCTGCATCTAAATTTTACCCTCTAACCGCCCATTGAAATTAAATCCCAGTTTTTTTTAGACGTTGTGACAGAAGATTTAAGGAAAGTAAAGAAAAAATTACCTTGTAATCCTAATCTTACTAGAAAAGAAAATACAGTACTGAAAGAATTATCTAATAACAAGGATATAGTTATACGTAACGCTGACAAGGGTGGAGCAGTGGTCATCCAGGATTACGAGGCATATAATAAGGAGGCTTTAAAGATTCTTAACGATGAGTTTTATTATAAAAAAGTTTTACCTATAGCCATATAAACGGGAAAAACTACAACAAAATTTATCAAACAAAATTTTGAAAATAATGTCATTACTAAAGAGGAAAGGAATTTTCTAATCATCAACAACCCATCGATTCCCTTTTTTTACCACCTCCCTAAAGTCCATAAAGATGTCACTAATCCCCCAGGACGCCCTAAATATCTGGGTAAATTCATACTCTCCAATCTTTCCCACTTCATAGATTTACAACTACAACCTCTGGTAAGAGCTTTTTGCCCAGTTTTCTTAAGGACCCCAATTCTGTTTTGAGGGATTTGATTGGCATGGAATGGAACGAGAAACTAATTATGGCTTCTCTTGACGTAACAGCCCTCTACTCTAACATCAGACACGAGTTGGGCTTAGAAGCAGTTTCCAGTTTTTTAGATAAGGAACCTGTGTTTTCTGAAGTTTTTAAATCTTTTTTATTACAAGGATTGGAATTAATTTTAAAAAACAATTTTTTTAAGTACGACTCTGCCCCTGTTCCTCAACAAGTATGTACAGCGATGGGGACCAGGGTAGCCCCATCGCTGGGTAACCTTTTATGGGGCGTTTGGGGGGATCTTTTATCAGTGGCCCAAATAATCCTTTTTTTAAAAAATATTTATTTTCACAAACGTTTTATAGATGATCTCAAATTTATTTGGGAGGGCCCTCCTGATACTTTTAATAATTTTGTATGTTTTTTAAATGATAACCTTTTGGGGATAAAATTTAACCTCTACTGTTTCATTCACAAGAATTAGTTTTTTAGATTTAAAATCTATATATTAAAAGGTAAAATGGCGTCTAAAACTTTTCAAAAAAATCGATTCGAAAAATTATTATTATTTCAATTCCAAACCAACAGATAAATTGGAAAAAGAAACATTCCTTTTGGGCAATACCGAAGAAAAAAAGAAAAAATTGCACTAATGATCCCAAATTTTAACACTCAAGCTGACATCTTAACCAACAAATTTAAACAAAGAAAATACCCTGGGGAATTACTGAAAGGTGCCCGTAATAAAGCTGCCTCTCTCACACAAGAAGAGTATTTAAAATCTGAAAAAAAGCAAAAGAGTGACAAGATTTTAATATATCCCTGCACCCTCAAAACAGCCCCAAAAAAAGAAGTAACAAAATATTATTCATAAACATTGGAACATCTTGCCCGCGACCCTGGCCTCAAAGATGTCATCCCTACACGTCCCCGTTTTATATACAGAAAATCCAAAACATTAAAAAACATATTGGCTCCCTCTAAACTTAACACACAATAGGAAGTACTGAAAAAAGAAAGGAAAATAATTCCACTGAAAAAGGGTTTTAAAACCTTGTGGGAATTCTATATGTAAATGTTGTAAAAGAAATTGTCATTAGCAATACTTTTACTTCCTCAGCGACAAAAGAGGTGTCAGAAAAGAAAGAAAATTTATCATGTACAGTGACTATGGGTTTTTTTACTTAATGCTGCTGTAATATGCAGTATGTGGGAAAGACCTCCACCAAAGCTTTCCCTAGACTGAATAACCATCGGTGGTGATGCCAGACAATGGCAGACTTACTTATAGCCTGCCCCATCATTTTTGGAGGTCCACAACACTAGGGAACCGTTTTTTTTCTATACAACCTATTGATCGTATTGCAGAGGATTGCACTGATAGAGCTAAAATGTTGAGTAAAAGGGAAGTATACTGGATGTACAAACTCAATACCCTGAAGCCTCATGGTTTGAATGAAATGCAGGATGCCATCATTTAATCAATTATTCATTAGCATATTCTGATTTCTTCAGATATATGTTATAATATTAAACTTTTTATATTATATCTATATATATTTTTTATCTAGTATTTTTTCATTATTCATATTTATATTATTTATTATTTATTTTTAAAAGTTTTTCATTAAAGTTGGTTATTTTTTTAAATATATTTAGTATAAAGATTTTATAACACCACACATATATATATATATATATATATATATATAAAATTTATATATATATATATATATAATATATAATATATATATATAATATATATATAAATATAAAGTTTTTACCATAACGCTTTTAAACTTAATTATTTTTAAAAAATTTTTTGAATTGTTAAAACATTTGGAAATATGAAAGTTCTCGATACTGTTTGCTTTTTGTTGAATAAACTTTATTTTTACTATGCAGCCTCGTTCTGATACTAATGGTATAAGTTGTTGCCACTTTGTATCTTTCTGTGCATATCTGAAGAAGCGGGGGCCCAGACCCGTGAAACGCGTTAAAGTGCTACAAATTATAATTAAATAATTTTTAAAAGTAACTTAGCCCTACTGTGCTTAATCCCTATTAAGCGCTCTAAACATCAAGAAGTGTTCCCTTTATTATAGCTAGCTTGCAATCTCCTTAATTGGGTTTGCAAAGCACTGTAATTTTCTCTAGATATGAGATAGATATGAAATAGATAGATGGATAGATATGAGATAGATAGATAGATAGATAGATAGATAGATAGATAGATAGATAGATAGATAGATATGAGATAGATAGATATGAGATAGATAAATATATAGAGATAGATAAATAGATAGATATATAGATAGATATGAGATAGATAGATGGATAGTTATGAGATAGTTAGATGGATAGATGGATAGATATGAGATAGACAGATAGATAGATAGATAGATAGATAGATACGAGATAGATATATAGATAGATGGATAGATAGATAGATAGATAGATAGATGTGAGATAGATAAATAGATAGATAGATATGAGATAGAGATAGATATATAGATAGATATGAGATAGATAGATAGATATGAAATAGATAGGTAGATGTGAGATAGATAGATAGATAGATAGATAGATAGATGGATAGATACAGTATGAGATAGATATATAGATAGATGGATAGATATGAGATAGATAGATATGAGGTAGATAGATAGATGTGAGATAGATAAATATATAGAGATAGATAAATAGATAGATATATAGATAAATAGATATGGGATAGATAGATAGATAAATAGATAGATAGATAGATAGATAGATAGATAGATAGATAGATAGATGGATAGATATGGGGTAGATAGATGGATAGATATGAGATAGATAGATAGATGGATAGATATGAAATAGATAGATGGATAGATATGAGATAGATAGATAGATAGATAGATATGAGATAGATAGATAGATATGAGATAGATAGATGGATAGTTATGAGATAGTTAGATGGATAGATGGGTAGATATGAGATAGACAGATAGATAGATAGATAGATAGATAGATGTGAGATAGATAAATATATAGAGATAGATATATAGATAGATATGAGATAGATAGATATGAGATAGATGGATAGATATGAGATAGATAGATAGATAGATAGATAGATAGATAGATAGATAGATAGATATGAGATAGATAGATAGATAGATAGATAGATATGAGATAGATAGATATGAGATAGATAGATAGATAGATAGATATGAGATAGATAGATATGAGATAGATAGATATGAGATAGATAGATATGAGATAGATAGATAGATAGATAGATAGATAGATAGATATGAGATAGATAGATATGAGATAGATAGATATGAGATAGATGGATAGATATGAGATAGATAGATAGATAGATAGATAGATAGATAGATAGATAGATATGAGATAGATAGATAGATAGATAGATAGATAGATAGATAGATAGATAGATAGATAGATATGAGATAGATAGATAGATAGATATGAGATAGATAGATAGATAGATAGATAGATATGAGATAGATAGATATGAGATAGATAGATATGAGATAGATAGATATGAGATAGATAGATATGAGATAGATAGATAGATAGATATGAGATAGATAGATAGATATGAGATAGATAGATAGATATGAGATAGATAAATATATAGAGATAGATAAATATATAGATATATAGATAGATAGATAGATAGATATGAGATAGATATATGTGAGATAGATAGATAGATAGATAGATAGATGGATAGATATGAGATAGATAGATATATGTGAGATGATAGATAGATAGGTATGAGATAGATAGAATAATAGATGGAAAAGATATGAGGGTAGAAGATATGAGATAGATAGATAGATAGTATGAGTAGATAGATATGAATAGATAGATATGAGATAGATAGATATGAGATAGATAGATAATAGATGATAGTAGATAGATTATAGATAGATAGATTTGAGTTTAAAAGATATGAATTAGATGATTGATATGAGATAGATAGATAGATAGAAGATAGTAATAGATATGAGATAGATAGATAGTAAAAGATTGATATAGATGATAGTGAATGATTAGATAGATAGATAATATGAATATAATAATAATAGATAGTTTAGACTATAAATATAATAATGAATAATACGTATACAATTATTATAAAGTAATAATTATAATAATAATAATAATATATATAAAAATTATAATAAATTATTAAAATAATAATATACTATAATAAATTATAAGTAAAAATTTAAATATATAGTACTAAAAGAATAATTAAGTAATATAGTGATAGACAGATAATTAATAACTTATGAGTAAAAGTATAATTAATAATATGAGTGATAGATAAAATATAATCAAGGCCGTTCCTAAAGGGTAAATTTCCCAATGAGTTAAAAATCCCCCCCCCCCCCCCCCCCAAACAATATAAGTGGTCCATAGGGAATTCATGCCCGGGATCAAACCAAACCAAGAACAAAGGTTAAAAATCTACCCAACTGTCAAGAGTTTAAATCATACAGTTACGCAAATTGCAAAACCCAAGGTGTGGTTTACCAAGCCTCTTGCGACTGTCCCCTCATGTATGTGGGGAAAACGACACGTGAATTCAGACGTCGAATATTGGAGCATGTTGGCGATATTCGTATTAAACGCGATACTCCTTAGGCACAACATATGAATTTGATACACTCTGACAACCCTTTTGCCTTGACTTTTTCTATAATCGAAGTCGTCACTCCATCAGCACGTAAAGGGGATTTTGATAAAAAATGTTTTACAACGTGAGGCAAATTGGATTTTTCGCCTCAAAACGTTACATCCGTTCGGTATTAATGACTCTCTCAGTTTCACATCATTTATCTAGGGGTTTTTGTCTGTACTATATATTTCTTTTTATATTTATTCATATCTTTCTATGTTTATTTATTTCTTTATTTATGCATTTATTTATCTGTTTTTCTCTTTTATAGCAACTTTTGATCTCTTCTGTGTTCATCATATCTAGGGATTTAATATTAGTGTGCATCTTACCAGTCTGTAACTCTCCCTGTGATTCTTGGAGAGCGGCGCATCATATCTCAGTGGCGTCCTGTTATGCAGGCTACCTCTTCCCTGCATAGACACACTTTATATGCTAATTACTATCTGTTTGAGGGGCCGATTCCCCCCATGCGCATGCGCGTTTTCAGTGTCTGGGACATCACCATTTTGGTAGTTCTTTTTTGCATTCTGCATCTGCGCATGCGCGGGTCACATCCCGCGCCGGCGCACTGCTGTATTTGAAATGCTGCCTCCATACATTGGCGCTCTGATCTATCAGATGAGTAATTACTTCTAACGTTATTTAAACATGCTGGTTGCTACTCTTGTTCCTGCCTACCCTATACCCGGTACCATACCTAACATCATGGACTTTAGCATTGGATATCAGGCAGCGTTACCGTTTATCACCTATTTTCTGTAAAGGGACATAAGTTTTTAGTTGTTGTAACATCTCTGTTTGTTCCCTGATGAACCCGATTCATCTCTACCGGGGGAAACGCGTCGGAACGTACATGAACTTGTACTGGAATGTATAAGAATTCATATTAATGAATGCATGTCCATTCTATGATGTGAAGTTCTAATCTTTTGTAACTTTGCCCTTGTTTCATAGCATAAACTATTGTGCTTATTTATTGTAGCATCCCTATTACATTTACAGATTCTTTTTGTTCTTCTTAGTGTCCTTATTTATTTAGTTTTTCACAATTGGGTTATAGTTAATCTTTGTATTGTTGTAGCTTCTCTTATTCACTATTAGGCATCCCTTTTTTTTTTGGGATGTATTGTTACATGTTTTGGATAGACTAGGGTTGTGTTAAGGGTTGGGTAGGATTAGGTTCGTGAGTGGGGTCGCCCTTCTTCAGGGCGGTATCCCCACTTTTCCCTAGGCTTTATAGTACTTAGGGGCTTTCTAGGGACTTGTCAGGTCCTTTTTTATTAGCATTTCTTAATAAAGGTTATATTTTATTTTTTTTTTATAACTGTGTGTTTTATTAAAGTTTTCATCATATAAAACAATTATTACAATATCAAACATCATGTATGGTGGTCAAATAAACAGCAAAGACAAATAGTCCCACCCTTGAGAAATTTCCTTTGAAGTAGAAAGACCTAGCAAAGTGTCACTGCTTTGCTAAGTAGGTTTCTGCATTTGTGTTCGGGGAGACAGGAATAAACCCCGGTGGAATCTATGGACGAGTTAACCCACTGCCTCTGATCCACCTCGAATCGTAAGCTAGTTAGAATAACGGGGACATTCAGAAAAACCTGACATTGAACACAAAGAACAAACAAGGACAGGGGGAGACAAAAGACTAGGTACAGAGGGAGGAGGAGAACTGTTTTGAGGTCTGTGGGCTTACATGAATTTATTGTGATGGGGCCCCTAGTAAGTGATTCTGCCGAGAAAAAAGCAAACCCGCATCCAGACCGTCCCTTCTCGTTTTTGAACCTCCTTATGTTATAGCAGTACCTCCTGTCTTCCCCCTCCAATATAGAATATTGGTAAGGACAGTCAAGAGAAGGAGCACCTGTTCAGACCCTCATTACCCCGCCCCGTCTGGGTGGTGGAGGTTTTTAAAAATCCCAGGGTTTCCAATTTT